>OZ010796.1:176879646-177109510 GCA_963932465.1 Maratus speciosus | reverse complement strand
TTAATTTTGCTATTTTCTATAAATTTCACTGTTCTGCCAATTACAATTTTATTTTCTTTAGTGTATACGCGATATCCTTTTGAGTTGTTATCGTATCCTACAAAAATCCCTTCCTGAGCTCTGTCGTCCAATTTTCCTCGATGTTGTTTATTCCCGTATACGTAAGCTTTGTACCCGAATGTTAACAAATAGTGTAAATTCGGTTTGCGATTAAACCATAGCTCAAATGGGGTTTTATTTGTTGATCTTGTTGGTAAGCGATTCTGTAAATGATTCGCGGTGTTAATTGCTTCTCCCCAAAATCTTTGTGGTAGATCCGCTTCTCTGAGTAGGCTCCTAGTCATGTCTAATAGCGACCTATTTTTTCTCTCCGCAATGCCATTTTGGCTTGGGTAATACGGCAAGGTTAATTGATGTTTAATGCCCCTTTTTCTTAGGTAATCCTCTATCCCTCTATTTATGTACTCTCCTCCGTTGTCGGATCTTATTGCTTTCGGATATTTCCCGAACTGGTTTCGAACCATAGCTATGTAGTCGATTAGTTTATCCTGTACTTCATCTTTATGTCTTAATAAGTATATTACAGTAAATCTAGAGTAGTCGTCAATGAAAGTTACAAACATTGTTTTACCACCTATTGGGGGGTTCGTATCGCTGTGCATACGTCCGTGTGCACTAGATCGAGTACTCTACCTGTTTTGCTTCTATACACTGTTTTGGGATAGGGAGCATCGCTTGTTTTTGTTTGTATGCACGTTTCGCATGTTGTTCTATGATTGCAATTATTTAGTTTTATGCCATAAGCTAAATCGTCTTTGACCATTTCCTTTATAGAATTATAATTTCTATGCCCTAGGCGTTTGTGCCAAAGTTCCAGGCAATCTTTATTTTTGCATTCATGTGCCATGTTTACTATATTCCTATCTGTATTTTCTAATAATTCAACTTCGTATAGGTTATTTTTCATTTTTGCCTCCAAATAGATTTTCCCATTTCGGGACAGCGTGCATCGATCTTTATCAAATAATAATTTATACCCATTCTTTGTGGCTTTACTAACTGAAATTAAATTAGATTCTAGCTCAGGTACATATAACACTTCTTTCAACGTAATTTTATTTATGCCTCCATCGGATGTTTTCGTCGTGAATGTAGTTTCTCCGGTACCTAGCGAGTTTAGAGTTTTGCCGTTGGCAGGGATGTAGTGGAGGGTATACGGTGGTATACGCCATATACCTTCTGAATTTTTTTAAGGAACACCGTATACCCCCTGTTTCTCAAAAAAGCTATCGTATATATACTGTAGGGTATACCCTCTACTTATAGCGCATGCCCTCTGTTTTTTTTACGACTACACCACTGGCCGTTGGCAATTATGACCGTTGTTTTTTCGGTGTCATTTAATTTAGTAAACTCATCTTTATTGTTTAGGATATGTGAAGATGAACCAGAATCAATGATCCATGTTTGTTTTCCTGCTTTGTCTATTAGAAAGGCTGCGTCGCTGCTTTGATCTGGTTTTATTTCCCTATATTCTCTCTTATTTACTGATTCGCGGTCAGTGTTTCCTATCTGGTTATCCGATTGTTGATAACATAACGATGATGAGTAATGTTTATTTTTGTATGTTTGTTGTGTTTTTGTGTATCTGGGTGATTATTTCGGTTTTTCAAATGCCAACATTCTCACATTCTCTGTACGTGTGATTTCTTAATTTGAAATATGTGCACTGTTTTTCTTTTTTTAAATTATCATTTGGATATCTTTTTTGCGTTTTAAACGCTTTTGTTGAATTTTCACCCTGGTCTGCGTTCTCAACCCTTCTATTGTATTCATCTGTTAATTTACTTCTAATAAATTGTGGTGTAAGCTCGTCCTCATTCCGCGATTCAAGGGCAGTGATTAAAGTATTATAACAAGGGGGTAGCGAACACAGCAATAAAGCTGAAAGATGGGAGTCGCTAATTGTTTCCCCGATCGCTGAGAGTTTGTCTTTTAGTTGTTCTAGAATGTATGTTATGTGTTTGATTACGTTACCATTTTCTTGGAGCTTGGCTCCATAAAGCTTTCTTTAAAAAAATAATTTACTAGACAAGTTCGCCCTTTCGTGTATTGTTTTAAGTGCGTTCCAAGTATCCCTGGCTGTGTTAAGCCTCTTTACATGGACGATTTGTGAGTCATCAATTGACAGGTTAATTATAGCTCTAGCCTTCTTGTCTTTTTCTCCCAATCGGTTGTGATTGGCGTGGGCCTATCTTCGGTAATGACATCGAATAAATCTTCTTTGATTAATAACATTTCCGTTTTAAATTTCCACGTACTGTAGTTACTACCGTTAAGTCTTTCAACCAGCTGGATTTCGCGTGATGCGGCCATTTTATAAGTTATTTAATTTTTGTTTGTGAGGAATTGCTGTTGTTATTTCATTTCATATAAAACTTCTTATATATATTTAGTTTTCTTCAATTCTTTAACATTTCATATATATCAACAAAAACATGCACAATATTATCATCAAACAACTAACGAACTATATTTTCAATAATTTTCAATTTCTTTTTAATGTGCATACATTTACGGCCAGTATTTTTTTCTACAAATAGTATTTATCTACTAAAATATCAGACTTGATCAGTCTGCATAATCATTTTATGTTGGCAAAAAAGCCGCCTCTACTTTGCGCAGTTATACGCGCGCTAATATTTAGATAAATAAAATAAATCAGTAATTCTGGCCTTGCATAATAAATCAACTAAATGTAAAGATAAAGGTAAGAAAGTCTCTTTTGTTAACCTTTACTTTTCTGAGTGTGTGCTTGTGACAAAAACATATACTCTCATAATAGCATGGGGTTTCTTTCTTGGAATATAAAAGGGTTATACTGTTATACTATACTGTTAGATACATTTTTTCTACACCCATTTTCCAGATCCCATTTGCCAAAATATAAGTGCAATTTTCTCTTATATTGTTGTCTCTTTTATTGTCTTATATCTCTTATATGTTATTTAGTTTTTTGAAATTTCTGAATTAAAATTAAACCTAAAGATTAAAAATAAACGCGAAATATGTATTCAGTAAAATTTGTTTCTGTTTCTGCACTTTTTTTTTTTGAGTTTTTGATTAATTTTCTGTGAGAAAGGAAAGTTTGGGGGAGGGGGAGGGGGGTAGGGCCGAAACTAGCCTTTTTTGTACCCGGGGCAAACATGGATTTTGGCGCCCCCCCCCCCCCTCTCTCTTCCGAAAAGTATATTTACAAAGAGAATTTTACTAATTTTCTAATAGCCGACTTATTTTAAAATTTAAAACATGTAATCATAATATATGTAATACTGAACTACGTAATGTACAAAGGCGGATCCAAGAAGAGGTCACGGAAGTCATGACTCGCCTCTGAACACCAGCAAAAGTATTCTAAAGATAATTCTTAAAATGAAATATACAGTACAGTCCGGATTATCCGAGTCCCGCTTAACCGAGTTTCCGCTTTCACCGAGTTATTCTCTTCTGATGGACTGATGGCTTCCATTATTATGAAACAGTCATTAGAAATGAAGTGTTAGGTGAAGATGAAAGAGCAGCCGTAAAATGTTAGAACTCTGATTTTCTCGTCAGAAGGAGGGGGGGGGGGGATGGGGTCAGAATGGGGGAAAAATGGCCATCATTAAAAAAAATAATAATAAATAAATAAAATGATGGCCATTTTCCCCCACTCTGATCTGACCAGAAAATCAGAGTTCTAACTTTTTACGGCTGCTCTTTCATCTTCACCTAACACTTCATTTATAACGGCTGTTTCATAATAATGGAAGCCATCAGTCTATCAGAAGAAAATGATCTATTCCAAAGGTTATAATCCTTCATTTGTCGCCCCTTCGTTCTGGCGCCCGGGGCACATGCCTCCTCTGCCCCCCCCCCTTAGTTTCGGTCCTGGGGGGGGGGGGGGGGGGGGGCGCCAGCTTGAAACTTTGACCCCGGCGCAGTTTTCTCTTCGCACACTGCTGATCTTTTACATTAGAAGAATGAATAAATCTATATTCTTTAATATTCAAATATAGACCTCTGAATAGCGGACACCTCGGGATCGTTGAATAGAGTCAAACATCGCTTCGCGTTGTCCCAAATTTTTTCTTTCTTTGACTCGAAATGAATCGAATTTTCTTGGTTCCCACTATAAGATTTGTTGCGGGTCCTATTTAGGTTTTGTTGGGATTTTCACAAAAAGTTTGATGTTTCAGATGAAAATAAATACATATTTCAATATGAACGAGTATATATTTAATTTACTGTATAAGAATTATAAAATGCAGGGCCGAAACTAAGGGGGACAGAGGGGGCATGTGCCCCGGGCGCCAGAACGAAGGGGCGCCAAATGAAGGATTATATCTTTGGAATGGATCATTTTCTCCTGATGGGCTGATGGCTTCCATTATTATGAAACAGCCATTATAAATGAAGTGTTAGGTGAAGATGAAAGAGCAGTCGTAAAAAGTTAGAACTCTAATTTTTTGGTCAGAATGGGGAAAAAAATGGCCATAATTAAAAAAAAAATAAGGTCATTTTTTCCCCATTCATCCCCCCCCCCCCAAAAAAAAATGGCCATAATTAAAAAAAAAAATTATGGCCATTTTTTTTCCCCCATTCTGACCAGAAAATCAGAGTTCTAACTTTTTACGACTGCTCTTTCATCTTCACCTAACACTTCATTTATAATGGCTGTTTCATAATAATAGAAGCCATCAGTCCATCAGTAGAAAATAGCTCGGTGAAAGCGGAAACTCGGTTAAGCAGGACTCGGATAATCGGGACTCTAACTGTATATTTCATTTTAAAAATGATCTTTAGAATATTTCTGTTGGTGTTCAGAGGGGACTCATGACCCCTGTGACCTCCCCCTTGGATCCGCCATTGTAGATTACGTAGTTCAGTATCACATATTTTAAGATTACATATTTTAAATTTAAAAATAAGTCGGCTATTAAAAATTAGTAAAATTCTCTTTGTAAATATACTTTGCGGAAGAGGGGGGGGGGGGGGGCGCCAAAACCCATGCTTGCCCCGGGTGCAAAAAAGGCTAGTTTCGGCCCTGATAAAATGTATTAAGAAACGTGAACCTAGATTATTATCATTTTTTCTTTTGTTGGGATTTTCACAAAAAGTTAGAACACTACTATGTTTCAGATAGAAATAAATACATATTTCAATATGAATGAGTATATATTTAATTTACTGTATGAGAATTCTAAAATGTATTAAGAAACGTGAACCTTGATTATTATCATTTTTTTCTTTTTTCGAAATCTGAAAATATTATGATACACACGATACACATATGATACACATGTATCGTAATTGGGATAGTTTCTGCACACATGCACATGTTACGTGTGTGTATATTGAGAGTTCAGAGGTATAAGCGTTCAAATATAGAAATTTTAGGAATTTAAAAATCGTTCGCTATGTCAAGGTGTCCGCTTTTCGGGAGAAAAGACATTATGGTTGTGTATAGATTTTTAACCTGAAAAAATAGTTTGGACATTCTTTTGAAATTCGGGTCAACCCAACCCCGACCCGCTAGAATCAAAACCCAACCCGAAATATTGAAAGTCAACCTGAACAGCAGTAAAAAAGTGGAAGTCAACCCGACCCGAACCGCAGTAAAAAAAATGAAAGTCAACCCGACTCGCAACAAACAGATCTAGCGCCAACCCGGGTGCGGCCTGATAGAGGTCTGCACGGGCCGACATTTCCAGGCCCGGCCCGACTCACAGAGAAAAAAATTCGGCCCGGCCCGATACAAAATTTAAAAGTTCGGCCCGGGCCCGTCCCGTAGAAAAAATAATATTGGCCCGGCCCGATAAAAAAATTAAAAGTTCGGCCCGAGCCCGGCCCGGAAAAAAGTTAAAATCTCGGCCCGAGTGAATTTCTACAAAACATTGATTTTTACGTCGAATTGGTTAAAAATTTGCCTCGTACGAGGAGTTCTGACCAAATATATTTATCTTACCTTTTTTTTTTTTTTTCAGGTTTATAATCTTCATTTTTATAGAAGTGCCGCAGGCTGCGATATTTATTTTTTTTAATGAATCTGTATTTCTTGTATGTAAATGTTTCAGTTATCATTAATATTGTTAATACATATTCCATGCACAGAAGTGTTAAAAATCTGAAAAATGCTATACAGTAAAATCTTCTAAGACAGAATTGCATAGAAAAAAAAAAAAAAAAAAAAAAGGCGTTATAGACAAGTTCCCTTCTTAGCAAGTGCAAATGTATTATATATTCTTTTCTTACATATTAGTATATTAATTTTGCACGGACCAACACGTTTTTCAGTTTAAAACAGGGTTCCGTCATAGGCAGGTTCATTTTCACGCATTTTACCATACTTTAACTATATTTTAATATGCGTAGAAATCTACTATTCTTTAAAAATAATAAATTTTAATGTTTAAGTGTAGAATAATGGCGATTCAAAAATGTATGCATCTTTTGCAAACATTTTTAGTCAGGCCTAATTTAACTGACCTTTAAATGGACCGGGCCACGCTGAGACAATGATATTCATACGGGCTGGCTCAAAACTAGTACTGAAAATTTTGGGCCGTGAAGACTAGGAATGAAACCAGGACCGGCTCTGTACAGAAAAATTAAGTTAGGCCCGGCCCGTGCAGATCTCTACGGCCTGATGCCTCTGGTTGATGACACAGGGCCAAAACTAACCTTTTTTGCGCCCGGGGCAAACATGAATTTTGGCGCCCCCCCCCCCCCTCCCCTTCTTCCTCAAAGTATATTTACTAAGAGAATTTTACTAATTTTCGAATGGCCGACTTATTTTAAAATTTAAAATATATAATATTGAACTACAAAAATTGAATGTGACGTTTGTTGCAATTATAGTTCGTTCACATAAAAGAATTCGCATGTATTACCGGCTATTTACAGTGTTTGCTTATACAGTAGAGTTCCGATTATCCGAGTCCCGCTTAACCGAGTTATTTTCTTCTGATGGACTGATGGCTTTCATTGTTATGAAACAGCCATTATAAATGAAGTGTTAGGTGCAGATGAAAGAGCAGTCGTAAAAAGTTTGAACTCTGATTTTCTGGTCAGAATGGGAAAAAAAAAATGGCCATAATTTTTTTTTTCAAAAAAATTAAGGCCATTTTTTTTACGGCTGCTCTTTCATCTTCACCTAACACTTCATTTATAATGGCTGTTTCATAATAATGAAAGCCATCAGTCCATCAGAAGAAAATGATCGATTCCAAAGGTATAATCTTTCATTTGGCGCCCGGGGCACATGCCCCGTGTGCCCCCCCCCCCTTAGTTTCGGCCCTGGATGACATTGGTTAAGAAATAGCGGCATTTTTGTTGTTGAAATAAGTAGGGCTTGATTTGAATGATTTTTTTTCCAGGGACGGGGAAGGAGCCGAAAATTTTCGACTGTGTAGATGTGCAGTTAAGGGGACAGGGGACCTTAAAATCCTTAAAAATAATTTTTTTTATTTTTTGTAAATTTCACCTAATTATTATTCAAGGGTACTTTATATGCGTTATAGCATGCATTTATCACAAAAAAAATTAAAAAAAAAATTTATTTTTATGAAAAAAATGTAATTTTACGCTTCGTCTTAGAAATCTTCGAAATGTCGCTTGCGCATTCCATATCAATGAAAATCCCCAATATTTTTTATAAAAGTCTGTTTTATATATATAAATAAAATAGAGCATCGGATTTTATATATTTGAATTTAAAGGTAAAAAAAAAAAAAAAATTAAAAATTTTGAAATTTTTTCGAAAAAATTTCAAAATTTTTCATTTTTTTTCTTTTTTTTAACCTTTAAATTCAAATATATAAAATTCGATGCTCTATTTTATTTATATATATAAACCAAACTTTTATTAAAAATATTGGGGATTTTCATTGATATGGAACACGCAGGGGGCATTTCGAAGATTTCTAAGACGACGCGTAAAATTCCATTTTTTTCATAAAAATAAATTTTTTTACAAAATTTTTTGGTGATAAATGCATGCCACAATGCATATAATGTACATTTGAGTAATATTTAAGATAAAATTTACAAAAAATAAAAAAAAATTGAAAAATTTTGAAAATTTTTCGAAAAAATTTCAAAATTTATAATTTTTTTTTTTTTTTTTTAACCATTAAATTCAAATATATAAAATTCGATGCTCTATTTTATTTATATATATAAGTCAAATTAAAAAAAAAAATATTGGGGATTTTTATTGATATGGAATGCATAGGGGGCATTTCGAAGATTTCTAAGACGACGCGTAAAATTCCATTTTTTTCACAAAAATAAAATTTTTTTTGTGATAAATGCATGCCATAATACATATAATGTCCCCTTGAATAATATTTAAGATAAAACTTACAAAAAAAAAAAAAAAAAAAAAAAAAAAATTGAAAAATTTGGAAATTTTTTCGAAAAATTTTTAAAAATTTTCATTTTTTTTTTTTTTTTTTTTTTTTTTTTACCTTTAAATTCAAATATATAAAATTCGATGCTCTATTTTGTTTATATATCTAAAACAGACTTTTATAAAAAATATTGGGGATTTTCATTGATATGGAATGCGCAAGCGACATTTCGAAGATTTTGAGACGACACGTAAAATTCCATTTTTTTCTCAAAAATAAAATTAAAAAAAATTTTTTTTTGTGATTAATGCATGCTATAATGCATATAATGTACCCTTGAATAATATTTAAGGTGAAATTTACAAAAAATAAAAAAAATTATTTTTAGGTCCCTTGTCCCCTTAAAACTGAATCCCATAGCGTATCTAGGATATCTGGGTCTGGGATGAAAGAAAAAAAGAACTTTCGCGAGTGCTTATCTTGTGTGCGTGAGGAGGAGGTGACTATTCCCGCCATGTGCGGAGGAAATCACGTGACGTGCATGAGGAAATAGGACGTTATGCGCAAAACAATAAGCGCAGTCGATCGATATCGGAGTAGGGGGAAAGAGTGAGAATTCTGTAACGTGTTACGTGTGGCCTGTGGCGTAGTTTCGTTTAGTGATAGTGAACGCCAGCGCCATTTTTTTTAGACTCTCTTTTAGCTGCATGTTTCCAGTTATCGGATATTTATTAGGTAAGTTTGAATTGTTTATTTTAGAAATATCTTTTTAATTGTACAAATATTGATAAATTTTGCGATACGGATTAACATTATTGCTGGTTCCCTTGAAGAAAGTTGGGCGTTTGAAAACATTGAAATGTAGGATGATTTATTTGGGTCATTCCAAAAATAAAGCACCCTTTTGCGTCCCGACACTTTATAAGGTTATATTTCCCATAATTTTGTTCCAAAATTAAATATAAATATTTGAAAAGATAGTTCAGAAATATTTTTCTTTAATGCAATTCTGAATTTTTGGATAAATTGCATTTATTGCCTTTTAAATAGCTTTATTTAAAATTGTGTCCTGTAAAAAGCCATGTCCCAACAACAATTTTTGATTTTTAGACCATATTTTTTTCATCATATATATTTTAAAAGTTATGTCTAATGATATTCTTTAAGCCTCTGTAGTCTTAATATTATACCTACATACTTTAAATATATATTTTTAGATATTTGTTCGTTTTATAAGGAAAATTCTCTTGTCCCCTGTGTTACTTCCACTTTGTTCTTAATATTATAACAAAATTTTGGAACCTAAATGTTGTTAACAACAGTCAATCATGCACTTTTGGAGCTATCATTTATCTTAGATAGCCATTATTTCATATGTTAAATTTTGAAAAATATTACCTGAGCTAAAGTGATTTTTGAAGGTAGGTGTGTTTTTTTATGTGTCCCCTATGTTACCATCAATTTACATTATTAATATATAGGGTAGATGTGCCAGTAATGGACACCCCTTGATGTTTTTGGTTCATAAAAAAATAACTAATAAATATTTAGCTTTAATTTTTTTTTTATAATACCCCCTTGCATGTTTTATAAAACTGGGCTATTGTTGACACTTTTAATCAAACCAATCAGGAAGCAGAAAATGTTTCAAAGTTTCGCCGTTTTTCTGTGAAAATGTTAATGAAGAGGCTAAGAGTTGGCTTCGCTTAATTAATTTATATATTATTTACAGTAAACTCTGTCTAAGGCGGAATCGGTCGGGGCTGAGAAAATTTTCCGTGGTAGACAATATTCCGGCTTATGCAAAAAAAAAAACTCCCCCACCCCCACACAAAAAAAAAAAAAAAATCCCTTGCCGATGACGTTCTTTCATTGATTTTCCTGACTCGAAAATCGGTTGAAAACTGAAATTCTGAAAGTTCATTTGTCTTTATAATTAAATGAGAAACGCGATTCAATTTCTTAGTACTGCTATAATATATACGAATTGGATGTTTACACACACAAAAAACAATAAACTTAGAGAATGAGGCAGAACGGTATCATGTTGTATTTGAGTACAACCTTAAAGTATAATATCTTGTACTTTAGAAAATATATATTTTGATAAATGTCCATTCTACTGGAAATAACTTTTAAATGCAATTTTGTCTAGGAAAAAACGGCATAAGCAAGAATTCCTTAAAAATTAAACGGTTTCTGTTGTTTTGAATTAACTTTTTCGAAGTGTTACACAATTTAACTAACATGCTCTACATTGAGTATTTGACTTTAAAGTATTTAAGATTGAGTATTTGACAGTTTTAAAGTTTGACAAACAAAATGCCTTTCATTATTAAAATGTCCTTTTTTCCGCCTTATGCAAAATTTTGGTTTCGGTGGAACCGTAAAATCCTTTCCGTTTCCGCGTTAGACAGATTCCGCCTTATGCAGCATGAATTAATGTAATTTTCTATGGCTTCGCCGGGACTTGGAAAATTTTTCGCGGTAGACAGATTTCCGGCTAGCACAGAGTCCGCCTTAGACAGAATTTACTTTATTTTCTAGCAAAATTTGAATGTTTTTGTTTGAGTAGCAATAGAAAACTTAGAATATTATACGCTAACGTCCATTTACAAAATTTCATTTATTTTTAAGGTTTTAAGAGGGGATGTCCATTACTGGGATGGTTAATTAGCCATTTTCCAGTAATGGACACCCCATATAAACATTGCTAAAAATGAAATTTCAGTAATGTTTATAGTGCATAAAATATTTTGACTTAACTACAAACCTAAATAATCAAATTTAATTTTTAAATTATACTTACCAAAATGTAATAACACCAAAACTTTTATAAATAGCTGCTTTTAAGTTATTTTATGTGATTAATAAAATTTCAATGTTTTATTCTTTTTTTTTATGTGTATGTACCTGGCATATTTTATAATCTGGCAATCAAACCAGCCAGGAAGCAGAAAATATTTTTTAAGAGAGCAGTCAAAGAGGGGCTCTTAGGGCTTAATCCCCCTCTGTTTAAATAAAAACAATTAAGTTACAGAAGCTATTAAAAATCTATTTTCTGTCTTAAATGTTTCCTTATTCACCTCTGACAAGAAAAAAAAAATGTAATATTAATGAAAATTATAGGTAATATTCATGAAACTAGTGAATCTGCAGATCAGTGGCCTCAAACATCAGTTCTAGTTTTTTAAATATTTTATTTAGTATTTAAAATATTCAACTCACAATATCATTTCTTTCATATTTGTAATATTAATTATTATAAATGATATATCAAGTAGTCTCTGAAAGATTAATTGTTAAAAATAGTGAGATAAAATCTAAACACTAATATTCCAAAACTTCTTTTTTAATTTATCTTTTAAATCCCCTACTGTTTCAATAATTTGGTAGCTGTAATTGCCTGATATAATGTTTTAAACTATCCATCTAAAATAATTAGAACATCGATCTTCTGATAATTACAATAATTGACGCAAACAGTAAACGATTATCACAAATATTTTATTAATTAGTGGTATCCTAATTGTTAAATTTATTTGAAAATAACTATTTTGTTTCATTAGTATGTATTAATTAAATTCTGGTTCTAAATAGTCATAAAAAACAATTATACTTATTACTTTTTATGGGGTGTCCATTACTGGGCTTTTGGGTGTTTTGACATATTTTTGTTATTTAAAATTAAATTTCGATTCAGATTGGGAAATGAGACTATAAGAATGGTTAAATATTGTTGACAGGTTAATATAACATTGAAAAAACTGGAATATAATAATTAACTATTAATAAAAAAATAATTTTAAAAGAAATTCCTTAAGGGTGTCCATTACTGTCGCATCTACCCTATATTTTTTAATGAATTAGGGTTTAAAGTGTACATCTCAGTTAAAAGAAAATATTCCATAAGACTTTGCATTGTTTCTATAAAAATATAAATATATGGGTAATTTTTTATTACATTTTGTCCCCCGTGTTACTAGTCCCCTGTGTGATGGTAACACAAGAGAAAATGAAGTAACAAAATGGGTTTAATTTATTTTTTTTAGCTAATTATGAGGCTAAAACTTACATATAAAGTTTTGTATGTTATTTTAACTCAAGAAATAGGCAGATTTTTATTATTATTAATTGAAATTAGATTTTTTAGGAAGGTGTAAAATATCCTTATGCTTCTTCTACTTCAAACAGCCAATTTTATGCTGCAGCTACTCTCTTAGTTGATATTTGAAGTATATGTTAATGGCAATTATGCAGTAATGTAAAATTCAAAATATCTGTCCTAAAAAATTTGGAAATTATGCAAACTGAACGTGTTAATTGCCTTATAGAAATGACATTGTGCAACTCTTGATTCAAAAGATCATGTATTAGGAAGTTTATCACATTTACGCTTGCTTTAATGCAACCAAAACCATATTTTTACAAGGGAGAAACAACAACAACAAAAAAATATATATTTTGTATACTATACTATTTAAAAGGTAGAAAATCCAGAAATTTAAAAATAAACTTCTGTTAAAAACTCAACAAATTTTTTTCATCAAATCAAATTTACCGTACTTAACATTTACTCAGGTATTTTTTATCCCTTTATTAAAATACCAATAAAATTAAGCCTTCTATAATGCATACTTTTCTGCCACTGGAAACTTTATTTTAAAATATTTATTGATACCAGATAGCAATATCATATTTGTTCATAGCAAACTATTGAACGTAAACATGCAATTATTTCATTTACTTTACTTTTTACGTCTATATTCATAGATATTTATCAAAATATTTAATCTACATGTTGTATTCAGGGATTTAGTGAAAACACATGCCGGTTCATATACAGGGTGCTTATTTTTTAGTGCTCCTATTTCTGAATTTTGCTATACTGTTATGGGATTGAAAACCCAAGTTTAAAAAATCAAAACAGAATATTCTAGTATTTTGATCTACCTGTTGCTGCATATGAGAAATAAAAATCTAATATATAAAAACACATTTCGAAGATTTTTGCATTCTTAGTGCTGAACATGTGTGCACTTTACTTTGGTGTCCCCTGTGTTACCGTATGCCCCCTATGTTACTGGCATGTTTTTTGTAATCTTAACAAAAAGAAAAAAGTTTCTTAAGAATCAAAGGGTTAAATGTGCGATGGCTAATATGTATAAGTAAGTGTGACTGAGATTTTATTATATTACTGTACTTGTTACGTAATTATATAAAGTTTTATATTGCGAGAATACTAAAAAAGTAACACAGGGGACATAATATACCCATTTTGTGATAAAATATATAACATAAACAAAAAATTATGGGGTAGTGAGAAAGAATGTTCATATCAAAATGTTAAAAACATAAAAATAAATATTTACTTTCATAAGACAATATGGGGAGATTATTTAAAATATGGTAACACAGGTCACACTTTTCTTTCAATGTGTCTATGTTTCTAAGTGTAGTAAATAATATATTTTAAAAAGTGTGCTGCTGATATTCAATTTCTATTCTTGAAGATGTATACAATCCTCCCAAAGGTTTTTTTACTTCATTTTTAGTGAAAAAAATTCTCATAAGGGACCTTTATTTTTGGAATGACCCATTTATGTTTAAAATCTGGTTCTTAACATTTATTTTTTGTTTATAAAGAGAACTCAAATTATGAATTATTAATTCAGTATATATTTTTGAAATCATTTTACATATTTGAGGATTTTTTTTAAATTCTTGCTGTCACTGTGTTTAATAAGTAATATTTCTTTTTAATGTAATTTAAAATTGATTTCTTTTTATTATAATATGTCCTGAAATTGTCCCCTTGTCGTGAAATTTAACTATTTTTAACTAAAACGGATCCTTGGATAGAAAAAACAAAGGAAAATTTCTTTTAGGCTAATGCCAGACGAACATCTTTTTGCACGCTTTTCTACATACGTACTATCCCTACACTACGTAAGTAAAAAAGTGTGCAAAAAGACGTTCGTCTTAAAGATGAAAATAAGGAATTTTCCTTAGTGGCCACTGGCCGGTAGGTTGCTTTTTTTTAGTAGCCAGTTACTGGCTACTAGGAATAATTTCTTTAGTAGCCAGTAAGTACATTTATGTCACTGAATATTTAATTTAAAAATATGAGTTTAGAGTAAATAAGTAACTTATGTACTAACAACAGAGGTGGGGGGGGGGATCTACTCCCGGCACGAACTATGTTTTGTTTCACACCACTTTGACGAAATGTGTGGATTTTTTCGCGATCTTTTGACGAAATTTGCTATTTTTTCACGATCTTTTGACGAAATTTGCCATTTTTTCACGATCTTTTGACGAAATTTGCCATTTTTTTCACGATCTTTTGACGAAATTTGCCATTTTTTTCACGATCTTTTGACGAAATTTGCCATTTTTTTCACGATCTTTTGACGAAATTTGCCATTTTTTCACGATCTTTTGACGAAATTTGCCATTTTTTCACGATCTTTTGACGAAATTTGCCATTTTTTTCACGATCTTTTGACGAAATTTTCAGTTTTTTCGCGATCTTTTGACAAAATTTGCCTTTTTTTCGCGATCCATTGACGATATTTGGGCTTCTTAGCAATCCTTTGACGATCCTTTTCTCCGCGATCTTTTGACAAAGTCTCGTTTTTTTCGGTGATTCTTACAGCTAAAAAAATTTTTTTTTTCAATACTGTATTAAAGTCACACAACATAGAGCTGTTGAAGGTGGTCTCCCTCCTTAACGGGCAGAAGTGAAATTTCCGCACCAAATCTCTATAAAATCGATACAGATTTTAAATTCATAAACACTAAATATTTTTACTGAAAGTAATTAATATTCTTTTAAATAAATTATATTGATTTGTTTTATTTATTTTACCCACCAATATCCATCATCAATTCATTTTTTCTGTGTTGAAATCTGCAAAGAAAACAAAACATTGGTCCGGGAATACACTGTATTTTTTGTTTACAGTAAATAGTTTTACATTAAAATTAACGAATTTTAATGACATCCTATTTATTATTGTTATAACAATTATTTTTAACCATACATTAACATATGCATCCTTAAATGCACCAAAAACCACTTCATGCATATTTTCTTCTAACTATAATCTGTGTTTGTTTCAAATGATTTTAGCATTTCATCATACAAAGTTTTGTTATTCCTGCATCATGATCATTTCCATCATCATCGTATTAGTCTTCATTGCAATTCGTTGCTGTATTATTTTTATTTTTCACACTGTCGAAAATATCCAATTTGGATAGTGTGTTTCCGAGGTCTCAATTTATTAAGTGAATTAAGTGGGGATAGCCTGGTGTGATTATCGTTATTTGGTTGTATTTCTTCTCGCTTAACATTTGCTTTTTTTTATTTGGATGTTTATGTTTATGCAAGAATCGTATTTTTTTAGTTCATTAAATACAGCACACTCGGTCGGCAGATTGTAGAAGGATTAAGATATTTTAATGTTTGCTAGTGATTCATTTTAAATGTTTGTAAAATTATATTTCATTTCACAGAAGGAATTTAAATTTTTTAAAACTAATATTAAAATGTTGAATTTTTAAAAATTAGTTAATAAATTCATTGATTTATCTATTTATTTTTCTGTTAAAGTGATGCATTTTTTTTTTTTAAATTCTAGTGATACTTTTATTTTTTTGCAACTTGCTTAAACAGAAACACTGAATGTTTCGTTCAAGTTGCATTTCAGATTAAATATTTTAGCTTTAGTAGCTCAGTTATTGATGAAAAGTACATTTATGGGAGTAATATCATAATTTTTTTTTTTTTCAAGTAATAGTTGCTTATAAATTGAAAAGAAAAAAAAAAGTAATAGAACTAACTGAAATTTTACATTTCTCTAAATTAATATATATATATGTATTTAAGTGCATGTTCTTGGGGGAGAAAAAACACCTAATATATTCAGTCAGAAAATAATTATTAATTTGTGTATCAAAGTTACAGGAATTCTAATTCACAGTAATTTTTAATGAATAGTTGTAATTATTATATTCTAGTTTTTTTTTTTAAATATTAAATTAATCACTGAACATTATGTAACTAAAGTCAGTTTACATTTCATATTAAACATTTTAGCTTTAGTAGCTCAGTTATTGATCAAAAGTACATTTATGGGGGGGGGGGGTAATATATATATGTTTTTTTTTTCAATGGTGAATAAAAATGTATTTATAATAAAAAAGTAAATTAGAAACCCAAAATTTCAGTAATGAACAACCTTCAAAAATAGACAATTGTTTTTATAATTTTATTTAGAACCAATACTTAATGAAACTATACTAATTAAATAAAATACTGATTTTCAAATAAATTTAACAATTGAATATCAATAACTAATAAGATTTTTATAAGATTAGTTATTAAAGTTAATTCTCAATTGCTTTATCGAGGGATTAATATTTAAGTTATTTTTGATGGGTTACAGATAATGGGTTAAAATACAGAATTCCAGAGAATTATAGTTATCAAATTATTGAGTGAATGGCAGGGTTTAGAAAGGCTACTAAAAAAGTTAACAGCGAAAACTATCGAAGTATCATTACATGGAGCCTGCTACATTTTTAAAAAAGGAATTAAAAAAAGAAAATAACTACCTAGAATTAGTAACACAAATATGAAATAGGGCTGGAATTTTGTTCCCTTACCCCCATCTGTTCTTTCATCTATAGACCCCTTGCATTGACGTCACATTGCTATTAGCAATGACTGATACTATCGTATCTGGTGCACACACGTGGAGCACAGAACTGCCCGTTTGCCGTTAAAAGCACGTTATCTTTCTGTTTAATTTAATCTTCTTTATTTTTATTATTATAGTGCAAACAAGTCTAATAAATCAAATGGAGAGCACCATATTCGCCTTATATTTGGGCGCCATATGAAGCGATTTCAGACGTGTGACGTCATGTGCAACCCGTCTATTGCTTTTAACTATGAAATAATTGTTAGGAAGTATATAAATCTTAAGACTTTTTTAAGGTTAATTTCTATAAAAGTAGACATTGCAATCACTTTGTTTATATTGTCATCACAAATTGTCAACAAATGATTGCTTATGAATTGAAAAGGAATAAAAGTATGGAACTCTTTTGAAAATTAAAAAAATTACCTTTGTCTAAAGTTTTTAAAAGATGTAATTTTTTTAAGAACATTTAAAAAATATAACACATTATTTCATAAATTGTTAATTTGTGTTATAGGATTCTAATTCACATATTTTTTTAATTAATAGTTTAAGTCACATTTCCAAAATTGATACAAAATTTATTTGTATTAACAGAAGTAAATCAGAGCGTCCAAAATTTCAGTAATAAACAACCTTCAAAATTATATATATACTTTGTAATAGGGTAGATGTGCCAGTAATGGACACCCTTCCAGTAATGGACACCCCTTGATGTTTTTGGTTCATAAAAAAATAACTAATAAATATTTAGCTTTAATTATTTTTTTTATAATTCCCCCTTGTATGTTTTATAAAACTGGGTTCTTCTTGACACTTTTAATCAAACCAATTAAAAAGCAGAAAATAATGTTTCAAAGTTTCGCTGTTTTTCTGTGAAAATCTTAATGAAGAGGCTAAGAGTTGGCTCCGTTTAATTTATATATTTATTTTCTTGCAAACTTGAATGTTTTTGTTTGAGTAGCAATAGAAAACTTTGAATTTTATATACCAATTGGCATTTACAAAATTTCATTTATTTTTAAGATTTTAAAAGGGGTGTCCATTACTGGGATGGTTAATTAGTCATTTTCCAGTAATGGACACCCCATGTAGACATTGCTAAAAATGTAATTTTAGTAATGTTTATAGTGCATAAAATACTTTGGCTTAACTGCAAACCTAAATAATCAAATTTAATTTTTAAATTATACTTACCAAAATGTAATAACACCAAAACTTTTATGAATAGCTGCTTTTAAGTTATTTTATGAAATTTCAATATTTTACTTTATTATTTTTTATGTAGTACATATACCTTGCATATTTTATAATCTGGCAATCAAACCAGCCAGGAAGCAAAAAATATTGTTTAAGAGCACAGTCAAAGAGGGGCTCATAGGGCTTAATCCCTCTCCATTTAAATAAAAACAATTAAGTTACAGAAGCTATTAAAAATCTATTTTCTGTCTTAAATGTTTCCTTATTAAAAAAGAAAAAAAATGTAATACTATTAATGAAAGTTATAGGTAATATTCATGAAACTAGTAAATCTGCAGATCAGTGGCCTCAAACATCAGTTCTACAGTTTTATTTCGAAATTATTTTATTTAGTATTTAAAATATTCAACTCACAATATCGTTTCTTTCATATTTGTAATATTAATTATTATAAGTGATATATCAAGTAGTCTCTGGAAGATTGTTAAAAATAGTGACACAAAACTAAACATTTAAAAATAGTGGCACAAAACTAAACATTTAAAAATAGTGGCACAAAACTAAACATTAATATTCCAAAACTTTTTTTTTTTTTAATTACCTTTTAAATCCACCACTGTTACAATAATTTGATAGCTGTAATTGCCTGATATTTAGTATTTGAATCTATCCATCTAAAATAATTAAAACATCGATCTTCTGATAATTTCAATAATTGATGCAAACAATAAATGATTATCACAAATATTTTATTAATTACTGGCATCCTAAATGTTAAATTTATTTGAAAATAACTATTTTGTTTCATTAGTATGTATTCATTAAATTGTGGTTCTAAATAGTCATAAAAACATTTATATTTATTATTTTTTTATGGGGTGTCCACTACTGGAACAGAGGGTGTCCACTACTGGGCCAGAGGGTGTCCATTATTGGGCTTTTGGGTGTTTTGATATATTTCTGCTATTTAAAATTAAATTTCTATTCATATTGGGAAATGAGGCTATAAGACTGGTTAAATATTGTTGATAGATTAATATAATATTGAAAAAACTGGAATATAATAATTTTAACTTAATAAAAAAATAATTTTTAAAGAAATTCCTTAAGGGTGTCCATTACTGGCACATCTACCCTATATATAATTTTATTGAAAACATACTAATGAAACAAAACAGTGATTTTCAAATTTAACAATTGTGATATCAATAGTTAAAAGATATTTCTAAGAATAATTAATAAAGTTGAATTTTGACAGCTTTATCACAGAATCAATATTCTAATTAGTTTTAGATAGACTATTTAAAATACTGAATCACAGCTATTCAATTATTGAGATAGTGAAAAGGTTACTAAAAACTTAAAATTCAGAAGGGAAAACATTGAAGCACAAGTACATAGAATTGTATTTCCTGCTACAATTTTTAAGAGATTTTTGTAAAACTACTTTCAAGAGAAACAAAAATATGAACCAGGTTGAAACTACGTTTTTCCTCTCCCTGCCTCTGTCCCTTCCAAAATAACAAGTTTTTGATCTACTGCTTTTATTTTTAATATGAAATAGTTGTTAGAAAGTATATTAATCATGAGACTTTCAGGTGAATTTCTTTAAAAATTGACCTATTGCAATCACTGTATATTGTCGCCACAATAACACAGAATCAATTCAAACCTTATTGGGAAGGTAAATTCATCTGCCAAGTATCTTGAATGAGTTCGTTAATCAAGTATGTAGCTGTTATAGTTGAAATAAAATAAGATACATTTTTACTTTGAGTTGTCTATTTCAATTACTTTTTTTTTTCCAAATTTTGTTATTTATTTGGAATGAATCAAATCATTTCTTGGCTACCTTATGCCTTTTGATACGATACATACAAGGTTAATTTTTTTCCAATACGTACTGTATTAAAACAAACAAAAAAAATGAATTTAGTGCAAAATGAATCAGGGGATTGAGGAACAATACAATCGAAGAAAAGTATGTGTTACTGTTACAGCTTCAACTTTTTCTCATTTTATTACAATGTGAAGTTGGAAATAGGGTCTCCATTTATAAAATCTTAAAACAGTTGTATATTCTAAAATTCTTTTGTCTGGTTAATTCTCAGTATATCTGTTTTAACAGCAATAGCCACTTTTTCAATATAAATAATTCCTTTGACATCACTGATATGCTGTTTTTATCAGCATTTACTTTGTTACTAAAAATGTAAAAATAAAGATTTTCCAAAATCAAATGATGATCAATAGATATTGTTTATTCACTAAAGAAAAAAATACCCATCATTATTTTAAAGTAATAAAAAACAATGTACATATTTTTATAGTAAATTTGATTTAATATGTCTGAAATTTTTGTGTATGTAGACATGAAGGTTATTTTGAGATTATATACATTTCCATGTGAAATTAGACTTTCAACTCACTAAATTAAAAAATATAATTTCAAAAATGTTATTACTTTTATTAGATAGAATTATTTATAAGCATAAGCAACATGTAATATAGGTCAAAATTGGGAAATTTCATTAGCGGCCACTGGCCAGTAGGACTAATTTAAGTGGCCACTTTTATATTTCAAAATGCTAAACAGTAAAATTTCCATAAGTATTAATCTAAAACTGAGTAGCCCAAATAAATATGTTAATATATATTGGAACCAAAAAAAGTAGAATCCTTGATGCACAGATTCCCCTAGACAGTTTCAGGAAGGTGCTGCACCCTGCCTGCCCTAACATTTACAAAATAGCACCCCTCTTACCCCTGATGAAAAACATTAGCACCCTTGTTGCCCCCAGCTGAAAAAAGTGCATTTGTTTATTAAAAACATTACTTGCATACTAAAAATTGACTCATTGCTGTCTTTAAAATAGCGTCCTGTCTATTAAATATTAAAAGTAGTTTAAAAAAAAAAAAAAAATGCCTTTAAAAATTTAAAAAAGTGCCCTTTTCCTACAAGAAGCACCCTGCTCTTTTTTAAACCTGGGGGAAACTCTGCTTGATGAAATGCAAGAAAATTTTATCTGCTTGTAAAAAAGTGGCCAGAAGGTGGCTACTGATAGACAATTTTTCACTAGCCACTTTTATTCATTTACTGGCCCTGTGGCCGGTGGCTAGTGCTAATTTTGACATTTGACATGTAATCAATAGGAAATTTTGTCGGCAGGAGCGATTTTCTATTTAAAAAGAATTCCAAAATTTATTTTTGAACGGTGAAAGATATTACTAACCAGATGGAAAATGTTGCTAAAAATTGATTTACAAATAAATAAAACAGAAATGAATTTATTTAATCCCTTCAAAACCAACATCACATACATAAGATTTATTTAGTTGTCAAAAATTTTTTTCCTTTTTTTTAAGTATAGCAATTTTTAGTATTTATAAAAAACTTTCCAATTAAATAAAGCAAATAAGTTTCAAAATTACAGGTTCTCAAAAATAGGCATATGCAACTCAGGTCTTGAAGGAATTAAACTAATCAAATAAAATATTTAAATAAAATTGACCACTGCCAAATATTTAACAAAAAATGAAGCACAACTTTTTTTTAAAAAAAAAGGCTTTTATTGCATACAATTTGCAAAAAATAATATATTACAATAAAATATTTAAAAATTTGTACAGAAAATAACACATCATTTTTTAAATTTAAAAATAATAATGAAATAAGTGTTAGAAAAACTGAAGGGAAACCTGCTATAAGTAGCTGTACAATGAATTTAAATTTTAAAAATACATAAAAATTCCAAATAAAATGAACAGTGCAGTTTTCTATTAAAGATCTCTGCTTGAAATACAAACAGAAAAAAATGAAAACGTCCTCTAACACGAGAAAACAATAAAAGAAAAAATTAAACAGGATATTATGTGGAAATTAAAATAGTACTCTTAACTAGATATGAGCTAGATTGACAACTACATTTAGAACAAAACAAATAGCAATAAATTATACGAACGAATATTGATCAATGTTTTTGCTGGGAGAAAAAAAAAATGACCACCCACAAACAAACATTAAAATTATGAGAAAGCACATACGTTTTTAAAAAAATTGATAAAGAATAATTATCAGTAAAAAAAAATAAGACAGAAATGAAGTGGTATTTCTTACATTAACTTCTGCTCCAAATGGTGCACTAGGTGTTATTTTTGGAAGATTAGTTTGGTCTCCTTTAAATGTATGTTAAGTATTGCTATATGCAACATGTTACTTTTATTTGTCATTCAGTTGACTTAGTTTTTGACCCAAATCTGAAAATTCTGACAGAGAAATAAAGAACGCTTTACGATCATGGCAGTAGTTTGTACATTTTTTGTTGTTGTGTATTTCATCTTTCTGGTGTAAAGCTTGATATAAATGGCTTAACTCTGATATTTAAGCATTCATGTTCGCTTGCTTATTAATTGCAATATGTTTTCTAAATTGGAGATTTTTAAACCTATTACAGGGTTCATACTCATCAGGGGAATATGGGATTCATGGGAAAATCAGGGGATAAATTTTGGGTTGTAAAAATCAGGGGAATCTCAGGGGATAATGCGAAAAATTCGCCAAACCTGGGAAAACCTGGCAAAATGACTGGTTACTCTGGGAAATTAAGGGCAATTGCTGCTGTTCGCATGCTTTATGATATCACATATCTGTCTTGTCTACATCCATTCATTCACTAGATTCACCAGGTTTGATAACAATTCAAGAGGAACTTTAAAAACTAAAGGATGTTTTAAAATTGATATTGAGACTTGCAGCCTTCATATTCATTCATAATGCTTTTGAAGAAGTAATAAAATCGTGAAGTGGAAATTAAATTCTTGCAGCCAAGCTACCAAGTTTTTAAGGACAGCCCCACAAGGCATCCAGACTTCATCTATTTTACACAAATTAATGTTTTTCCTTTAAAGTTCTTTTCATATTATTTATATAGGTGATATATAAACTTTATCTTTGAGATTATCTTGTTTTATTTTATTTCTAAAAGAAGAGTGTCATGATACTAGTTAAAAAAATATCGTTGATTGTTGACATGGAAAAATTGTACCTCCCGAAAAATACATCAGGGGATTCTCAGGGGATTTTTTCTTGGAAAATGAGTATGAACCCTGTATTAAATAATCTGCCGTAATTGTGTCCACTGCCAATTGGTATATTTTAGCCAATATGATTTGGCACAATGAAGCGTCTTCTGTGAAAACCCATTAATAGTATCCACACTCACATTGAACTATATTGTTGCTAATATCTTCTGCCACTTTTATGTTAACCGGGTGCAAATTTCACTAAATTCTTTTGTCAATAGCAACTTTTTTTTTTATGTATGTGTAAATTAGAAACAATACTTTCATGTTTAAATAAAATGTTTTCATTTATGATCTGGGATGGGGAAATACATAATTTTATTCAGCACTGGTGAGTATTTTCTGATAGGGCAAATAAATTTTTAGGTACTCTCTGAAAAACTGCAGGCTATAGAGATATCCCATTTTTTTTTTTTTTTACTAGTTAGATATATTTTGCATTTTTCCAAACTACCACATAGGGCATTTTTGCCAGGACAGCGGCAAAAACTGGAAAAAACTAAAGCAAAAATGGCAAATTCCTATATGTCTTTAATGTGTAATAAAATTTATTAGCTAATAAGAATAATAATGGCATAAACAATTAAATTTAATAACATATCATTTAATATTTTTATTTAATTTGCTAATTAATATAATTAAATATTTTTACATATTTTAAATCTTTATAAAATAGGTGGGATTCAGTCTAATACTTTGTCAGCCATTAATATTTTTTTAATTATCAAAAGGTTTCATATAACTTGGTTACTTTTGTTTTACGTAATGAGTCTTAAAAATATGTAAGTTGTCTTAAAATATGTATTGTGTATTTGAATTTCTAACGCATATAAGCATAAAAGTTTTACTCATTTGGAGCCTCCACATTTCTAGTATGTGAATAATCAATAATTGTAAAAACATGAATAAATAATCAAGTTTTCTATTTATTTAAGTAAAATTGGTATTTTTTTCATTTATAATTTTGTTAAAAGTTAGTATTCTTTCATAAAATGCATAATTATACACTTATTTAACTTAAGCGTTTGAAAATAAATTTAGAATATTGATTTTTTAACTATTAAGTTTCTTTTTTCTTTCATGAAATATTTTTTCTCTTTTTCTGGGAAAAAAATTAAGCGGACAGCCTATTTTTGCCACCACTTTGGCAAAAACCTATTTTTGCCAGGATGGTTTTAACCAGGTTTTTTCCACCTATGACAAAAACTTGCCAACCCTGTTATGAAACATGGTCCAAACATTCTTGTACAAAGTATGATACAAGTACAGAAAACTTTTCAAGTTGATGATATTACAAAACAATCTTTCACATAGATACAGCAAGATGAATGCAATACAGTAGATCTTTATAATGAAACCTAAAAATACAAGATTGTGTGTTATATAAGTCACACTTCATGCATAATTAAACTCGTCCTGTAAACATGACCAAGTATGTCTGAAACGCATCAAAATGCAGTACATCTTTATTTGCATTCCTTGGAGACTAGGAGTTGTGCAGATTATTTTTTTTTTCATAATATAGATCATTTTATGCATTGTTAAATTAACTATATAAACATGGCCAAATCAATTTATTACACAATTTCATATAAATTTATAGTATTAATTAGTGATGCAACGGATATCTGGCAAACATCCGGGGGGGATTCTGCAATATTTCTATTGTAAGAACATTGTATTTGTACATTTCCTAATTCTACAAAATACTAAGAAAAATATTTAAAATAAAAGATTTGAGTGGGGTTATAAATATTGCACAAAATCCCTATAAACTCAAATTTAATTAACCCTTCGAAAATTTATTAAATGATTATGTAAATCCTCTAATGTAGTTTAAACAATTCACAAAAAATGCTTTAGAAGATAAGTTTCATGAATTCATAATTCAGTACATAAAGGGTTATAAAGTGACACTTTTAAACGATTATATCAAATTTAGTCCAAAAAGAGAGTACTTTTTTACAATGTTGCAATACAGATGCTTCTTATCTTCAAAATTCATTGTTTACAAATCTCAGAAGTTGTACATTATAAAGATCTACTGCAGCAAAAGAAGAAAATTATGATCAGAATTAGGGATTGACCGAAGCAGCAAATTTGCCGAATACCGAAGCTTCGGTCAAAGTGTACACCGAATATTCGGTATTCGGCAACCGAATACTTAAAAATTTACAATACACATTTTTGCATATATTAGCTTTTTTAATAAATTTTAATTAACATTAGATTCTTAATAATTTAATTCAGTTACATTGTTATTCTTAAATCTAATTTACACAAAAAAATTTAATGACTTCTTTCCACTCACAAATTCATTAACCCATCACTTATTTTTTATTATTTTATCACTAGTCAATACCCTAAAGAACCTATGAAAATATTAAACTATACAGGCTATTATTAAGAATAAGAATTGTCAGAAAAACAAAAGTTCATTCAAATGAAAAGAAACAATGTTGTCAAAGCTGATTTACTGATTGTCTAAGTCTAATTATAAACATATTGAATAGGAATGTTTTCAAATACAAAAGGTATTACATCAATCTGTACATTTAACTATATTTTCTATCAAATTACTGATACATATTTATATTTTGATTAATATTTTAACATTGTGGTTATGAAGATAACAAATTTGTGAGATTTTAATTTAATGATTATAAAAGCTATAGGATAGGTATAGGGGCATACTTATTTGATGTGTGTATTTTCTTTAATATACACCTTAGATACTCTGATATACTTATTTCATGTGTATATTAAAGAAAATACTCATTAAACAAATTTAAATTAAGAAAACTAATGTAGAAATAATTAAAATTAAATGATAAGGAAAAGATGCCCATCTTCCTTATTTTTTTTTCTCTTTTGTAGACAGTTGTTTTGATTTCACTGCTATGTAGACTATTTTAGAAAGGAAAAAGTTTTTTTTAATTAAAAATGGCCTTTGACTTGGTTTTTTGTAGTGCAGCTGAACTCTGAACTCATGCACATAATATTGAAACTCATTGCTTAGCCTATTTTACTTCTAAGTAAAAGAGAATTCTTTTACTTTTTAAAAAATACTTTATTTTACTTCTAAGTAAAAGAGAATTCTTTTACTTTTTAAAAAATACTTATCCACAATTATTCGGCCGAATACTTAAAAGTATTCGGCCGAAGCCGAATATTCGGTTTACATGCCGAACCACCGAATACCGAATCGACTATTCGGTATTCGGTCAATCCCTAATCAGAATCTAAAATTCAGTGTTTGAAGGTAAATTCTATGCTTAAGAACATGATGCATGATTTTTTTTTTTTTTTTTTTTTTTATCGAAACTATCATTTTTGTATTTTTTCCAAATATTCTTTTTTATTATTTAGCATAAAAATATGTCAAGCTTTAAAATTTCTAAATTAATCTTTTTTACAAAATTTAACATAAATGATGCACAGGATAAGGGTGTGTGATGCACGGGACAAATTTAAAATGCTTATAATTTGAAAAATTGTTAACATGAATTTATTTTAACAATGTATATCTTTTTTTGTAAAAGTATAAAGTAAATCCGAAATGTTTTCCATCTAAAATAAATATTACTACTTCTAGTAAAACATAATGCACTTTTAATGTAATGCACGGGACATCACTTTAAAGTATCTTAAATCACAAACTACAATTTGAAAAAATTAAAATGAAAGTAATTTTTTATTGAATTACATAGAAATATACCTTCAGCTACTTTGAAAAGCCAAAAATTGAATAAAAGTGCGGTATATTGTTTATAGAGATTAAAAAAGTATAGGTGTATGAGTGCATGTGTTTTTCAATATTTTAAAAATCAATTTTGATCTTCATGAACATACAGAACATAGAGTACCATGAACATACAGAGTACCATGAACATACAAACCATGTAAAACTAAATAAATGCATGAATTAAATACTTGAGACTATGTACTTTAATTAGCCATGAATAAAAAAGAAAAATTTAATAGTTTATTTTTGAGGATATATTTCATTTTTGGGATATTTGCCCACAGAGGTTTTAAATGGTCACTTTCCAGCTACATTTGCAGGTCATCAATTTCTTTTTCTAGTGCTGCAATAGGACCGCTAAGCATAGCAGTACAGCTGTTGTCTGTAAATATAATAAATGAATATGAGAATAACAGAAATTGCACAATAATTAAACTGAGTAAGTTCTATTGCATAAATTGCTTAACAGTATCTACCTACATTAAATGCAGGGTTCGTTGATTTAAATCAGCTTGATTTTAATCATGATTTAAATCAACTGATTTTTTTAAAAAAATCATTGATTTAAATCAACTTTTTAAAAAAATACTTCAAACGTAGGTCAAGATGTTTGTAAAACATTTGTTTAATCAAAAATACATTGTAAATTTAAGAAATGACTAAGAATTCAAAATGTATGCTTTTTTAATTTATTTAAATCAAATATTACACTTTAAGTTTTAAATCAAAAATCTTAAATTAAAAGTAGAGAAGTCAGAATCAGAACCTTTTCATCAATTTCTTTTTGATTCTGATATTGTAAATAAAGTAAATCCTATAGATTGGTGGAAGTCACAAATTACTGAGAATGATGGTTCTGGAAAAAATGTTATAGGAATGATTTTGCAGTTATTTACTGCACAAGCTTCTTCAGCATCTGTTGAGAGAATCTTCTCAACTTTTGGTTTAGTTCACTCTAAATTCCGTAATCGTTTAGGAACTGATAAAGCAGGAAAATTGGTGTTCCTGTTCAAACAGTTTAATAACAAACAATAATTTTTTGAAACTTATTGAAATTTATAACATAATCCTGATGATTTTATGTGTTGAGTATATTCTGCAAATTCATTAAATATGTTTTTATACATTCCAGAGTATTATATGTAATCCAGAATAAATATTTTGTTTAAAAGAATGTATACAAATAAGTATCTAGTTCCACAATAAAATGTTTCAAAATTAATATTTTTTCTTCTGAATAACATGCTTACATTATCTTTTATATTTCCAGATTTTAATAAAGAAATTTGATTTAAAAAAAAAAAAAAGTTTTAGCTTTTAGTAATGAAGTATACATATGTGATTTTTTGTTTTATTAAATGGGTAAGTTAAGGTAATATAGAAGATATTTTATATAATGTAGAATATTTTTTAAATTACAGTTAGTGTAAGTGCTGATAAAACACAAGTGTTTTTGTTTCAAATTAACCAAGTGAATGTTTTTTTTTACAAATAAAGTTTTTTTTTTTATTATTATTAATTTTAGTGATTTTGTGAAGGGTAATTTACTTTAAAATGTGTAGCTTTAGAATTATATTTTGAATTTTTAAAAAAAATAAAAAAAATCTGATTTAAATCAAATCGATTTTTTTTATATATTTTTTTTAAAAATCAAAAAATCACAAACCCTGATTAAATGGCTGTTTTTGGTGAAAACATTCCAAATCTTTTAATTTTGTTTCTATGATTATTAGACGAAGTTTAAGGCTGTTCTCAAATCCAAAGCGTCAACTTTCTGACATAAAATTTAATTCATTTTTGTCCGGAAACGCATGAAACTAGAAGGTGTTGTTATTCAGAAACTAGATCATTGAACTGTTTTTTCCATTTTCTTGTAAACTCAGTAGATCTTTTAGAAAATACGGTCAAAGTTGGCATTTGAACCGAACTTCCGAACGAAAGAAGAAAATCCAGTTAGTAAGGGGAAATGCTGTGTCACGTGATCCAAATAGTTTCTAACTTGATAGATAATTTATGGATCCAAAAATGGAAAAAAGTTAGATTCCAAATCACTTCCATGGTCAGGCTTTCCAATTTTATATCTTTCTGTTAAAAAATGAATTTGTAAATGTGTCAAAACGTTTTGTGCTTGTTGAGCAGATCAGTTGAGAACAGCATTAATAAAGAGGATGTAATGAGTCAAATACCAGAAGTGGGCATAGGAAGGCCAGGACAAATGTAAACAATGTTTCTATGCATCTTTTCTTACATTTTTTACATAAAAACACTAATAAAGCTTGACACTTTTAGAATAATTTTGTTATACCTGTTAAAAAAAAAAAAAATCTTAATGTGATTTACCTGTTATTTCCGTCTGACAAATTTCATTACATCAATGCTTTAAACATATTTCAGTGAATTTTTGTCTGGATGCTTGGCTTGCCATATTACTCACTGTGTATGTTTTGAACTATAATCTAAGCTCTATTTGGTAATCTTTAATAAAAAATATGTATTTTTTGACAATATTTTAAACTATTTTAGTTCATTTTGAAGATATTGTAAAACTGCTAGTTCAGTGCACAGGTAAGTGTAATTAGTAGTATGTAGTAGAAAAGAAATTGATATAACTGTAGTTGAATTGAAGGTAAGTGTACGCTGTCTGGCATGGTACAGGGATGCCGCGGACGCGCTATAGCTCGTAAATTATGCGAAAAATCGGATACAGGACGCAAAAAAATAGCTCTTACGCGTCCCGTGGGACGCGTAATTTTGTCAAAAAATCGCGGAAAACAGACGATTTTCGTCAAAGAATCGCGAAAAAGCGTAAATCTCATCAAAATATCGCGCAAAAGCAGCGATTTTCGTAAAAGGGCCGCGAAAAAAAGCGTATTTCGTCAAAGCATCGCGAAATAAAAAGCGAATTTCGTCAAAAAATCGCGGAAATAAGTGCAAATTTCATGAAAATATCGCTGAAATAAGCGCAAATTTCATCAAAATATTGCGAAAAACGCTAGTTTCGTAAAAGGGCCGCGACAAATTAGCGTATTTCGTTAAAAAAAACGCGAAAAATAGCGAATTTCGTCAAAAAATCCCGGAAAAAAGCCGAATTTTGTCAAAGGATCGCGAAAAAAACGCAAATTTCATGAAAAAATCGCGGAAAAAAGCCGTTTTTCGTCAAAGGATCGCGAAAAAATAGTTGTTTTTCATCAAAGAATCCTCCAAAAATAGCAAATGTCGTCAAAAAATAACGTAAAAAAGCCGATTTTCGTCAAAGAATCGCGAAAAAAGCACAAATTTCTTGAAAATATCGCGGAAAAAACGCTATTTTCGTAAAAGGGCTGAGACAAAATAGTGTATTTCGACAAAAGATTGCGAAAAAATAGCGAATTTCGTCAAAAAATCGCGGAATAAAGCCGAATTTTGTCAAAGTATCATGGAAAAAAACACGATTTTCGTGACAGACTCGCGAAAAAATAGCGAATTTCAACAAAAGGATCGCGGAAAAACGCGAATTTCGTCAAAGTAGCGCGGAAAAAACGTGAATTTAGTCAAAGCACCAAAAAAGATGTGCAAACTAAACTTATAGGTAGAAAATTCATAAAATAGGATTTAATTTCTTTTTTATGAGATTCTTAAAAATACAGCATGATTTCAGTGTACTTTGATAATATATTCAGTAGGTGGACCAGTAAAAACCCCCCCTCGCCCTCGTTCTTACTGCATTGAAATGTCTCCCGCCTTCAGAACGTTTAAGATTTGATGCTTATTAGTGATTTAGATATAAATTTCCCTTCCAAGGAAAATGTCTGATTCCAACACAGATCTATGCTGACAAATAATTCAATGGGAAGTATAATAATGAAAGCACCCATTCATTCAACGAAAAGTACACCTTTACTTAACATAAGTGTTCTTTTTTTTCAGCAAAAATATCTTTTTCAATAAACCCGCCTTGCCCCTTTTTAAAAGAATGCGAACATTAGTGATACTTGTTAGTGGAACTTGGTATCTTCTACTCTCAAATAAACATTATTTTACAATTAAAATTGTATCTTGCATTTTTACTTTTAGAAAAGTAAAGAAAATTTCTCTTAATATTTTTTAAAAATATCTTATTTGAGTGCAAATAATGCTGGTTTTAATTCATTATTTAATTATTGTTAAAACAATAATTAATGCATTTCATTTATCTTAATAAACAACTTTCATTTATTCCTTTAAAATATAAATTATTATTGATGGGGACCCGCTTTTGTAAAAAAGGGACCCAGATTTTTGGAAATCCTGGGTCCCGGGGACCCAGGTTTTTTCAAGTACAGCGGCATCACTGATGGTATGAAATTTTGTTTTAAAAGATGGCAAAAGACCCAATTTTTTTAAAAGGTTGTGAATGTATTTGTAGGATTTTGTTTTTTAATCATTCTAATTCATTATAATTGAATTAAAATGTGTATTTTTCAATATTCTACACTTCAAAAAAGCACTCTGAACATAAACAGATACCTTAAGTGAGCAACAACAAGTATTAAAATTAGTAAGCATAACTAGAAACAGGAATTTAGTGTCGCCTCCCAATGAAAAAACAAATATTTGTATATAAATATTATAGATAGTACAAAACGTATAATTTGTTTTAAGATTTAAAGAACACACTTTTATTTTATATAAATTTACAATCCAGTCTTAAGGCTGGTCTTAACTGCTCTGCTCAACAAGCGCAAAACATTTTGACACATTTACAAATTCATTATTTAATGGAAAGGTATAAAATTGGGAAGCCTGTCAATGGAAGCGACTTGGAACTTGGAATTGAACTGTTTTTTCCATTTTTTAATCCATCAATTACCTATTCAGTTATAAGCTATTTCAAATCTTTTTTTTTCCGAAGGGCTATTTTTCAGTTTTTCCAAATTGGAAAAATTGAAATTTTACTTATAAAATAATGTAGTCAAAATTTTATAATTGCTACATTCTAATACTTTTGTTTATATTTTTTTCATATTTAGTCTCATTCCTGAAAATTTTACATGAAAAATCTTATCTGTAAGCAGGGATCTCTTTATAAAGAACTTGAGTGCCCTAAAGTATCCTTCAGTTTTTCCACCTTAACAAAATTCTTTCTCTTAAAAATTGACATTTCAGAAATTTTTTCGAATCTCCAAATTTAAATCCTTCACAAATGTAATGATTTTAGAATGAATAAAAAATAAACCTGTTGTATAATAGCTGCAATCACCAATGAATCAATTATCTAGCTATATATATGTACAAAGGGCCATCTCAATAATGTCTAAATAAGAATTGAAATATGATAATTTCTAATTTACAAAATTCAGATTACATTTTTTACAAATTCACAATTTTTTACATTTCATTCACATTTTTTACAAGATTTTACAAAAGTTTACAATTTCGCAAAAACATGATTGTGGGAAAAAAATCCTAGCAAATCCCTGGTAAGATAATTAAATGCAACTTGCTAAAGATGAAAATTAAAGTACAAAATTATTTCAATACTATACCAATTAATGAAAATGGTAAGGTGGAAAATTTAATGTGAATTTTGAAATATGCATTTATTTTTATTCGCATAGCTGTAATTTTTCACTATTTTCAGAAAAATTTCTTTTGATAATAACATGCAATTTTTATTTTCTTTTCCTGAAATATAGATTCTTAGAGTTGTCTAAAATGTATTTAAAAAATACACACAAACCATATCCATACAAACATTGCAAAGAAATTGCAAGCCAATCTCTGAAAAATCTAGTTGAAAACATTTTTTAAACATGGGAAAATCCACCTGTTTTAAAAGTAAAAAAAAAAAAAAACACCACATTCAATATTAAGAATCTAAAACTTGCTAAAACATAGTTTAGGTTTAGACTGGAAAGCTGTATCAAAACTAAATATTCAGGAAATGAAAATTATAACTGTAAGGAGGGGAAAAATATATTGTAAAATACCTACTAATTTTTAAACAATGGAAGATTTGAAAATGATAATAGTATTTATAATACCAGAACTACAATAATTCGTTTCTTTTAAACTGACATTCTTTATAGTTGAAAACCAGTATACTATGTAAATGGGATGTACAGTTTAAAATTGCTTTCAAACTGCAGTGAATATGGGTTGAAACTTTAAGAAAAAGTTTGTAGTTTTGAATTTTGTTGATACCATCATTAAAAATGTAATATTGTAAAATAATACTAATTTTTAAACAATAGTATTTACATATATATAATCTTTAAATACATGATCACCTCAGAGCAACCGTAGGACATGTAGTAATAAAAAATCAGATGCCTGATTTACTGCTATGAATAACTGTTTGCATCTAGTGGAACAAAGTTATGTTTAATACTCTATCTCATATGTGTTTTCTAAAAATTCCACTAGATATAGTTTTTCATAGCAGTAAGTCAGACATCTCATTTTCGATTATTACTATGTCTCAGGCAAGGGCACCCATGTAGGGGCTCCCTAGATTTTGGTTTTGTCAAACTTTTTTAAAAATATAAATCAGTTGCAAGATATGAAAATTTTAACTTGCATAATAAAACCTGCATCGACAAGATCAGAAGGCACCCAAAGAATTTTTCATCTTAGCAGGCGTAATTGTTGGGAATTCATTTTGTCACAACTCACAACCATGATTTTTTTTCTTTTAAAGCTGGATTTTGTTTTAGACAGGTTGTGTTTTCATGAGTTTTTAATTAGTGCCTTTGTATAGAGCTTCTTGCAAAGAGGAAAAACACAAGATAGGAAACAAATTCGTATTTGACAATTTTTATCTTAGCAGGTGTTAATGTGTGGGTTTTTCCCCTACAAGATGGTAAAACTTTTTCCACATAATTAAGGATTTTGTTATAGATAGGATTCATTTTCACAAGTAACTGATTTTGTGAAAACAAAACGCTAATAAATTAGAGACAGATTTAACAACAATTGGTCATCAATCCAAAAATTAACCTTTTTATGTTCGAATTTTGGCAAATGGTTGCCAAAAAGATCTCAGTCGATAGTTTGCATAAAAGGATCGCAGAAAAAGGATGAATTTCGTCAAAAGATGCATATTTCCTCAAAGGATTGCAAAAAAAGCGAATTTCATTCAATGATCATGGGAAAACACAAATTTCGTCAATGAATCGTGGAAAAAACACAAATTTTGTCAAAGGATCGCAAAAAAAAAAAGCGCAAATTTCATTCAAGAGTTGCATGAAAAACGCGAATTTTGTTAAAGAATCACAGAAAAATGCAAATTTCGTCAACGAATAATGGAAAAAAGCAAATTTCATCAAAGAATCGTGAAAAAACACAAATTTCTTCAAAGGATCGAAAGGAAAAACTCAAATTTCGTGAAAAGATCACGAAAAAATGCAAATTTCGTCAAAGGATCGTGAAAAAAAAAAAAAAGCAGATTTCATCAATTGTAGTAAAAACGCAAATATCCAAAAATAATTGCTGAACCCAGAAGCAGAATTTTCTGCGTCAGTCTGCAGCAAACAAAAATTTATCTGCGACCCAATAAGCCTACTATCATAAGAAATAACAGAAACACATAAAGTAAGCAAAATTTCCATTTATAAAGAATATATATAATATAAGGATACAACAAATACCATAAATCTAGAGACTTAAAGCAAATTTCAGCTATTTTTTAAGCCCAGCATTTATTTTTAAGTTGGTGGATTAATTTGCAAGGTTTAAAATAATCTGCAGCGCCTGCTTCCGTGCTGCACTTTTTCTGCTACTGGGTCGCTGAAAAACACAAATTTTGTTTAAGCATCACTGGGAAAACTCGAATTTCGTCAAAGAATCCTGGGGGAAATGCAAATTTCATCAAAGGATTTCGAAAAAAACGTAAATTTTGGCAAAAGATCACGAAAAAACACAAAGTACCTTAAATATTTACTAAAGTGTATGATAGCTTTGGAGGAAGTTGAGATTTTTCTCCCTAAAATGAATCATATGGGCACCCTTGATCTGAGATGACACTATATGAAACATGCAGCATTCATCTTACCTTGTTTCTTTAAGAGATATAGAATTAAATCGTTGTTCTCTTCAATTTTTGCTTTATACTCCTTTTCTTTTGCTGCAAAACATTGAGAATTATATTTAGTACAAAGTCCAAATATATTTTAAAATAGGACCTTTACAAAAATTACATACCAAGAATAATTTTGGAAAGAATTAAAAAGCTTTTTTTATTTTCACAAAACCTCACACAATATTATGATTTTAATTTATAAAATAAAAGATATATATACATATATATTATTATTATTACATAATTTATGGAAACAGTAATGCTGACATTTTCTCAGAATGGACAAGAAATCTGTTCTTGATGCAATATTAATTGTGGCCTCATTAGCAGAATTTTCTGCAGCAAATCAAAATTTGTCTGCGACCCAAGAATGCTGGATCAATCTTAACCCTGAAATGCCTGATTTTTTAAAAATGTTTTTCGGCTTTCATTTTTCAAATAAATCATGGGAAAAATACTTATAAAAATCATATTTAATTTTAAATATGGTTTACAGCTAAAAAATAGGTTGTTGCCAATCGACAACACTGGGATTTAATTGGAATTTTTTTTATATCATGCTAAACACTCATTAATTTTAAGAACTCTGATAAGGAAAAATGTTTACTTGATCACTGCAGAATAAAATAGGATATTTCACAATCTTCTAAACAAAACAAAAGGCACATGTAGCAACAATTGAAAAAACAAATTTATTTTTATTCTTAAACAGCACTATTGCTGCCACCTACATGTTGAAAACTGGTTTAATAATATTTTCAGTATGTATTATATTGGCAACATTACTCATTAAATCTTCAGTATTATTCTAATATCTTTTAGAATACTAAATTGGGTATGTTGCCAAAAGGCATTAAAATGGCATTTAAGGGTTAATATCATAAGAAATTCTAGTATCCCATAAAATAAGCAAAGTTTCCATTTACAAAGAAAATAGAAGCAGAAATAAAATGAATATAGAAATAGCATTTTTTTTTAAAAGCTATTCCATTGATCTGCAAGGTATTAAAAAAATGTACTTTCTCTACCCATCCAGCTTCTTTATACATGGTGTTCGGGATTTTGAAGAAAAATTTTTTAGGTTGTTATACTTAACACGTTGAGTGCCACGATGACTGACACTGAAGCGCTGAAAATTTACAATGTTTAAAGTAATTTTTAAGAAAGTATAATCCTGTAATAAATAAAAGGTAGGTAAATTTTAAATGTTTGTTCAGTAATTATTTAAAACAATGTATATTTTTTCAGTTTTGTATCCTATTTTAGACATCAGTCATCGGTGAATGACGCGTTTTAAACTGAAAGTTCGCTGTCAGCCACCGGTGGCTGATGTGGCGCTTAACGTGTTAGAGGTAAATTTAAGAAAAACAATAGGTAAAGTATTACTACTGATAAAAATACATAATGGCCAATGTTCATTTGATGTTATTTTAATATGCGTCAGTGATAAGTGATCATTTATAAAAGCAGATACATTACTATTTGTAATCAAAATTTAATATGGGCAAATTATGGTGTAAAAATGAGTTTTTCATGTTTATAAATCTGCCCAGCTTCAGAAAATAAATCTTTGCTATAGACATTTTTGGTATAGGTGCAGATGTATTTTCGAAGTAGTAGAAGAATTTTCTTTTACTTAGAAGTAGAATAGGCTAAACGATGAGTTTCAATATTATGTACATGAGTTCAGAATTCACCTGCACTACAAAAAACAAATCAGAGGCCATGTAAAAAAAAAAAAAGAAATCCTAAAATAGTCTACATAGGGGTAAAATCAAAACAACTGTCTACAATAGAGGAAAAAAAAAAAAGTAAGGAAATTGCTTAGGGAAGAAGCATCTTTCCCTTATCATTTAATTTTAATTATTTGCACATTAGTTTTTTTTTCATTTATTTAATGTGTATTTTCTTTAATATACACATCAAATAATATAGATTTTATATCCATTAAGTTAAAATCAATTCATTATTTTATCTCCATCACCACAAAGTTAAATTATTAATCAAAATATAAATATCAATAATTTGACAGAAAATAGTTAAATGTACAAATTGATATACATACCTTTTGCATTTGAAAACATTTCTATTCAATATGATTCTAATTAAACTTAGACAATCAGTAAATCAGGTTGGTTTCTTTTTATTTGAATGAATTTTTGTTTATTCTCAATAATAGCCTGTATAGTTTAACCCTTTCATAGGTTATTTTGGGTATTGACTAGGGATAGGATTAATGAATTTGCAAGTGGAAATTTTTTTGTGTAATTAGACTTAAGAATGAAATTAAAGTTTATTAAAAATGTGAAATCCCAACCTACTCATGCCGAAAGTTCTGTCCAAGGGAAAAATTAAGTCCATTAACAGACTCTTCACAAAATTAAATTTCAGAAAAACAGCCCTTTCACAAAAAGACCCAGTGTGTGAACTCAGGGAAACAGTTTAGGAACAAATTGGGTTCTTTAAAGGACCCTTCACAAAATTTTTCATTTAAAAAAACACTTCACAAAATTTTTCATCTCAAAACAGGACCCTTCACAAAACTTTTCACCTTAAAACAAGAACGAAATTGTTAAAAATAAACCTTTTACAAAAATTTTCCATCTTCCAACTGGACCTTTTACTCTTTTAAATATTTAAAAGTAAAATCTGACCTGTCACTTTTCCATATAAAGAAAATATATGTGTTTTACATAGACATCTGTTTTAAAAATATACAAACAAGAACCTGAATAGAATGATCCTTTCAAATTCACAAAATGACTACTAGATTATTCACGAAACAGGACCCTGTGAAAAAAGTCTGAACAGACCCTCCCTGGCTGTACAAATGTAAGTGATCCAGCTTGTATCAGGGTTTCAAAAAACACACCTACCCTCCCCCCCCCCCTCCAAAATAAATAAATAAATAAGTAAAATAAAAATAATATCCGGGTGTTTTGGTGTAAAACTCACTCTAAAAAGCCCAATAAAACCACATCAAAGCTGGTTTTATTGGGTTTTTTACAATCTGATATTATTACTTAATATTATATTAGTTTTTTAACCTTTGTGTTTAGCCTTTTTGTTTGTAACCCTATCCTGTTAAAACTTATTGTGTGGGTGTACTGCCAAATCCAAATGTGACTAAGTCAAAATGAAATAATGTGCTTTTAAGTCTTTAAAGAAAATCCTTTTAATATTATGAAAAAAAAGCCAAAATCAATATACAGAGCTAATCATATTTTCGCATTAGATAAAAAATGACAAGGTTTTTTTTTTTTTTTTATCAAGATATGACAAGGTTTTTTTTTTTTTTTTTTAAGATTTAACAATATAAAACTTCATAAGTTCCCAACTGGATACAAATTTCACTTATTCACTTTTGGCCAGGGTTGGCAAAAAAAAAGGGGGGGGGGGGCTTTGTTCAAAAAACCCAAATAAAACCGTATTTTGTTTGTTTAAACCTGGATTTTTTAAAAATATTTCCTATTACATATAGATGCAAGTTTGTTGATAAAACTAAACAGTGTTGGATATTATCTAAATATTATAACTTCATTTCAAAATATTCAAATTACAATTATAATTTGCATAACATACAACAATAATTACAATCAGTTATGTAGGTAATTGAAATCATTTGTAATTTAAATATTTTTAGTAACAGCTGTGTATTCAAATATAGGTCAAAACTGGGAAATTTCATTAGTGGCCACTGGCCGGTAGGACTAGTTTGAGTGGCCACTTTCTTTAAACTTGTGGCCACTTTTTAATTTAAAAATACTAAACAGTAAAGTTTCTATAAATATTAATCTAAAACTGAATAGACCAAATAAATATGTTAATATAAATATATTAGAACCAAAAGAAGTAGAATCCTTGATGAAATGCAAGAAAATTTTATTCTCTCCTTGTAAAAAAGTGGCCAGAAGGTGGCCGCTGACAGACAATTTTACACTAGCCACTTTTTCTCATTTACTGGCCCGGTGGCTAGTGCTAAATTTGACCTTTATGTTCAAAGTTCAAAGAATAAACTCAATAGATATCTTGAAAAAGTTTATGAAGCATTATTTGATTAATAAATAATAAAATATTAGAGATTTGTTTCAAAAGTGTGTTCTTAGTGAGGAATACAGATAAAAAGTAATCTATTAAAGTAACTTTTAAATATGTGGTATGCGGTTATTACATAATATTATATGATGTCAGAAGTAAAAGCTTTTTTCCAGACTTTTACACTGATTTATTTGTTATTTCAATTCAAATTACCTTTATATTATGTTAGTCAATAAAAATATAAGATTTCTTAATTTAATACATCAAAAAATAAGGGACCCCCCCCCCCCTCACTTCTTAAAAAATAAAAATAAATAAATAAAACCTAACTGGGTTGGGTTTTTTGCAACCCTGGTTTGTATAAGCCAAATGATACTGCATTAACTGAAAAAAAAAGTAAAAGTAATTTCCTATAAAAGTAAATTCTATTATGTTTAAATGAGCATCTAATCTACCAACCTTCACTATTTGCAAGTTCCTTTTTCAGCTTTCGTAATGTCTTAATGGACTTTTTTATGGCTGTATCCATTTTTGCTGTTGCATCTGGAATTAAATGAGAAAAAAAATATAGACTTTATTAATTCTTATTAGATAAATTTTTGATTAATAAGAATTACCTTCAATTTGGAACAGATATTTCAAAATGTTTTCCTGATTTTCGATTTCACTCTTTAGTTCTTTATTATTTGCTGAAATAGAAATAAATTCATTTAAAATTAGCTTATAAAACATAGTATAAATTCTTTACCACTAGGTGATAACTGCAATTAAATCGTTATATTATAGGGCAAAACTGGGAAATTTCATTAGCGGCCACTGGCCGGTAGAACTAGTTTTTTTAAGTGGCCACTTTTTTATTAAAAAATACTAAACAGTAAAATTTCTATAAGTATTAACGTAAAATGGAATAACCCAAATAAATATGTTAATTTAAATATATTGGAACCAAAAAAAGTAGAATTCTTGATGAAATGCAAAAAATTTTTATTAAAGTGGCCCGAAGGTGGCTGCTGATAGGCAATTTTTCACTAGCCACTTTTTCTCATGTACTGGCCCTGTGGTTAGTGCTAATTTTGCCCTTTACTTTTTTATAACATATCAGGATTGGTATGTTTTTGATGCATGATGGTTTTTACCATCATGTCAAAAACCTCTTTGTCAAAACTGTCAAACTCATTTTTTAATAGTAGTTTGTTTTTACATTATTTTTTTCATTTTAACTTTAGTATTAAGTTGTTTCACATGAAATATTCAATATCAAAAAGACTAAAATATATTTATCCCTCAGAGAAAAACAAAAAAATAATTGCATTAGAATTAGAGATGCAACGAATATTCGGCCCATTCGTCCTGTCTGCCAAATATTCGGCTTCGGCCGAATATCAAGTCCATTATTCGGCCTTGGCCGAATAGTACTGTAATAAATGTTTTTATATTTACACAGTATAACTTTTTAATTTGACAATTTATATTCATCATGTATAATGAAAATTTTATTTGAAATTAACTAAAATTTTTTTTTCCCATTAACTTTCATACTGCGAATGGATTTTATCTGCGCATTTTTATATAAGAGGCTAATTTAGGAATCATGTTAAATTTTTATGCGGTATCAGTAAGCACAAAAAGTATATGTAATAAGCTAACATTAAATCTATTCAAAATTGTTTTAATACAGCTATACAAGCTTTTTTTTTTAATCATAATGGGAAGTTTAACATTTATCCCTTGTTACATAAAAATATATTTCTTTCAATAATATTTTGAATTATACCTATAAAGAACATAAATATATTTACATTGATTAGAAACATTGATTGAAACATTGATTAGATACAGATGTTTAAGATATTTAAGTCATATGTTGCAATACTTAAGGGTTTTTTTTTTTTAGTAAAATACGCTTAAAAGTTGAATATAATTTAAGTGATTTTTTTAAGTGTGTTACTATTTCTTATTAAATAATGAAAGAAATGTAAATACTAAATTCTTTTAATTAGTATGCATATGCATTTACGTTTTAGATATTTTTTTCAAGAATAGCATTGTAATGTTTATATTTGCCTTAAAAAACAGTTAAAATGTTTTCAATAAACGTAGATTGTGATGCAGAAATAATAATTCAGCATTCTCAGGTGATTGCCTTTTTTTTTTTTTTTTCGTAAATGTTACCTGCTTTTGAAAATAATCTTTTACGATATATGGTACTTTTTGGCTAATCGTGAAAGGTTTGGAAAGTCTTCCAAATTTTTTGCCCACCACTCCAAAGGACACTGTTGTCTTTCTAGCAGTGGCTGGGAAAGAAAATTACTAATTTCTTTTCTTTCTTCACATTGAGGGGCACTTTCTACAGAGGCTTCACTGCTGACAGCAAAGAAAAAAAAAATAAAGATGAAAAAAAAATTTGTTAATTGTGAGCTTTATAAAGTCTACAATGATTTCTTTCCACTATTTTAGAGGATATTCCTTTCTATCAGTGGTTTTTCTTAAGATATTAAGATTTCTTATTTTTTATTTTATGTGAAAGCTGAAACTTATGTTTCTTAGTACTTTTAAAATTGTCATTATTTTAAAATGTAACAACACACATATCTATTAAAATGTAACTAGACAGTACCTGATGAGGAACTTTTGCTAAGAATTTTTTGGGGGGGGGGCTGAATTATATTATTGAGGCAATTTTTAGGCCGAACATAGACGAATATTTTTTCAAAGTAAAATAATGCTTTAAAAAATTAAAAATTTGTATATAAATAATTTTTTAAAAGAAAACAATACATTTTAATTGTGAAATATACAAGAATTGTGCACATAGTGCATACTATATTTTGTTTTTAGGCAAAAATAAGTTCATTATTCGGCGGCCGAATAGGCCGAATATTCGGCTCTAACTTGGCCGAATATTCGGTTATTCGGCCAAATCACTGTTCGTTGCATCACTAATTAGAATAATACATATACATCTCTTAGCAGATCTCTACAATAATCTTGAGCTGTTTGGCATATTCTATAAAAAGTTAGATTTTTTGAAGAAATTCTATAACCCATAATTATAAGATTAAAAAATGTGTATCATTTCAGCAGAATTTATTACTCTTTAAAACTAAATAGCTTTCTCAGAAATTTCCTCCGAAGCAAGTTTTCTTAAAGTATTAAATCCAAAATCCAAATTGCTCATTAATTATTTCTATATAGCAAAACTTGATTTATATAAATATATTATATGTAAATGAAATAAAATATATTTTAATAGTTGAGAATTACACATCTTTTGGAAAAAAGGAATAAGACTTGTTCTTCAAAGTCTTCATTATCTTGTAGATATTAAAATTTGCAAATCAATATTAAACTTTAAACCATGTGAAAACTCAATTTTTAACTATTTTTTATAAGTAATTTATTTTAGTCTTATTTTCTTAAAATAAATAAGCAATAAATATTATTTTAAAGCAGAAATATAGATCTCTGAAGATCCATTAATTAAAAAGTTAACTGCATTAAAAATAAAAACATTTAAGAATCTCTCAAAATTTAAGAATAATTTTAAAGATAAAATATTTTTACTCATACAATCATATGTATGTATGTAATAAAAATATGCAATGTTATTTCTTTCAATTCACTTTAAATAATGCCTAAATACATTACGTAGCAAAGTTGAAATAAATTATTGTACCTAATAACTAATAACTTTAAACTAATGAGAGCCTATCCACTATTTTAGAATGGGTCTTAGTAGATTCCGCTTTGATAAAAAATAATGATCCATCATTCACCAAAATGAGAGTGACCCATCATGACCTCATGCCACCCTAATCATTAGGGGGAAGCACTTGATTTCCAGTGTTTGAAAATGAATAGAAAATTAACATAGAGAATTATTGAAAATACCAGACTGGTTATAAATGCAATTGAATTTTTTTTTTTTTTTAAATGAATTTTTATATAAAATATGCTTAAGGCTGTTCTCAACTGCTCTGCTCAACAAGCGCAAAACCTTCTGACACATTTACAAATTTATTTTTTAATGAAAAGATATCATATTGAAAAGCCTGACCATGGAAGCGATTGGGAATTGAACTGTGTTTACCATTTTTTGATCAATCAATTAACTATTGAGTTATAAGCGATTTGGATCATGTGACATGGCATTTTTCTCCCTTTACTGCCTGGATTTTATTCTTTCATTCGGAAGTTCAGTTCAAAATGCCAACTTTGACAGTATTTTCTGAAAGATCTATTGTGTTTACAAGAAAACAAGGAAAAAACAGTTCAATGACATAGTTCCTGAATAACACCTTCTAGTTTCATGTGTTTCTGAACAAAAATGAATTAAAACTTATGTCCGAAAGTTGACCCTTTGTATTTGAGAACAGCCTTAACAATGAAAATTCACTAAATGAAACATTACAAACCTTGCTGCCTAGTAAATTTGGTTGCTAGTACATGAAGTTCAGTGCTGGTAGTGGAAATCAATTTTCCGACTTTGTTCATGTAAATACCTGCAAATAAATTTATATTTTAACAGGGTGTCTACAGAATCTGAAAATCAGGGAGGTTTATCAATCTGGAAATATCAGGGAAAAGTCAGGGAACTTTATAAAAATACATGAAAATCAGGGAAATTTGTGTGTGAAAATATTTGCACTTTCACCTTGCCAACAAGACTGATTCGCCTATTTTATGTACTATATTTTTTCACATACTGATTAGTCTTTCCCAATATTTAAAAAAAGATGCACATGGTATGAGTTTTTGATATTTAACGTAAATTAAGGTGATCCGATGTCTTCATTTTCTGACTTGGAATTTTTCAACCCTTCTAATACAATTGAATTTTTTTTTTTTTTTTTTTTTTTTTTTTTTTTTTTTTTTTTAATGAATTTTTATATAAAACTAGGGGATCGTACCCGGGCTTCCCGGGTTAAAGAATATAGGTGAAATCATTTTTTTAAATTGAAAATTAATAATTTTTTTTATATTCCATAATATTTTTAGATTGACAACTTACATTAAAAAAGCATTTTTCACATGGAAAATACGAATTATATAATCAAATATTTTTTTGAAATTTATCAAAAGCGATATTTTCTTATTAGCCGCATGCTAAGAGTTATTTGCCAAGATTTTGCTACTTATGGCATCCTTTTATATTCTGATAATTTCAGAGCTAAAGATGAAAATAAGGAATTTTGCTTAGTGGCCACTGGCCGGTAAGTTGATTTTTTTTAGTAGCCAGTTACTGGCTAGTGAGAATAATTTCTTTAGTCGCCAGTAAGTACATTTATGTCGCTGAATATTTAATTTAAAAATATATAAGTTTAGAGTAAATAAGTAATTTATGTAATAAATAAAAATATTTTAATTCATATTGTTTTGAATAAACTTGAGATACTAATTTCCAATCTATTTTAAATTAACAGCAAAGTTATATGTAACATGCTTGTATAGCTAACTACATAAGTCCACTATACTCAGGTACTTTTCAAAAAAAAAAAAAAAAAAAAATTCTGAAATTTACAACAAATTTTCTGAAGTGTAAAGGGGAGGGGGGATCTCCTGGAACTAATTATGCATTTTTTTCATAATATTTTAACAAAATTCGCATTTTTCTGCGATCTATTGGCGATGTTTGTGTTTCTTCCGCGATCCTTTGACAAAATGGCCCCACCAGTGGCCGAGAGGTTCTGCTCTCGAAGCTGGTAGACGGGAAGTGCTGGGTTCGATCCCAATCGCGCCCGTCGGCTTAATCGTTCGGAGTTTTCGTGGTTTTCTTCGAGCCGTGGATCTTCCATGCGTTAATACGGATTAGGTTTCCTTAGAAAGACCCCCCCCCCCATGGAGGGCACCCCCCCGGGCCTATATCCCTCGTGTAGATAATTGGCCATCAAAAATCAACCTTTGACAAAATGTGCGCTTTTTTCGCGATCTGTTGACAAAATTCGCGTTTTCTTTCACAATCTTTTGACAAAATTCGCGTTTTCTTTCGCGATCTTTTGAGAAAATTCGCGTTTTTTTTTGTGACCTTTTGACAAAATTCGTGTTTTTTTTTCGTGGTCTTTCGATAAAATTCGCGTTTTTTTTCGTGATCTTTTGATAAAATTCGCTTTCGTTTTCGCGATTCTTTGACGAAATATCTTTTCTGCAATCTATTGACGAAATTCGCGTTTTTTCACGATCCATTGACGATATTTTGCGTATCTTCCGCGATCCATTGACGATATTTTGCGTATCTTCCTCGATCCATTGGCGATATTTTGCGTTTTCCGCGATTTATTAACGATATTCTACGGTTTTTTTCCGCGATTCTTTGACGAATTTCGGGTTTTTTAGCGATCCTTTGACGAAATACAGGTTTTTCTGCGATCCTTTGACGTAATGTGCGGTTTTTTCGCGATCTTTTAACAAAATTCTCATTTTTTTCGCGATTCCTTGACGAAATTCGCATTTTTTTCGCGATCTATTGATGATATTTGCGTTTCTTTCGCGATCTATTGATGATATTTGCGTTTCTTTCGCGATTTATTGACGATATTTGCGTTTTTTCGCTAATTTTGACGAAATGTGCCTTTTTTCGCGATCTTTTGACGAAATTATCGGTTTTTTCGAGATTCTTTGACGAAATTAAAGTTTCTTTTTCGCGATCTATTGACGATATTTGCGTGTTTTCCGCGATCCATTCACGATATCTGCGTTTTTTCTGCGATCACTTGACGAAATTTGGGTTTCTGCGCGATCCTTTTTTACGAAATTCGGGTTTTTCTGCGATCCTTTGACGAAATGTGTGGTATTTTCGCGATCTTTGAAGTCGCTTTTTTTTATTCACGTTCTTTGACGAAATGCGCCTTTTTTCGCGATCTATTGACAAAAATCGTGGGTTTTTTCCGCGATTCTTTGACGAAATCCCTTTGGAAAATCCTGCATTTGGCCGGTACTTTCCATATTTTTAGTCGCCAGTTTTTCACGTTTAGTCGCCGAGTGCTTATTTTCATCTTTATTCAGAGCTTATACATGTCTGGTAAATTTGTGTTTTATTTATATTATTTTATTTATTTATTCATAGGGAATTTTTTTAATGGATATTAGCCGTAAGAAAATGAAGTCTGTATTTTGTTTTAATGGCAAACGGATTAATCTTTCGTAATCGAGATCTGCAAGATATAGATAAATTAAAAAATATTTCATGCTTAAAAATTGTTTTTAAAACTATAGACAATCAGTAAACTGAGATGGACTTTGCAAAGTTATTCCATTAAAAAAAGTCCTATTTGGTGATCTAAAAATTTAAATTGTACGATTATAAATATGTTAGATTTGTTGTTTTTTCAATATTCTTCTTTTATTTGTTTATAAAAGAAGTATTAATTTCGTTAATTTGTGTTTCACAAAAGTGTTAGATTGGTGGTATTTTAATATTATTCTTTTATTTGTTTATAAAGGAAGTAATAATTTCGTTATGCAAAAATAGTCAGAAACAAATGCTGAAAAATGTTTGTTGCTTTATGTGAAAAATGCTTATTATTATTATGTATTGAAACCGGCACGTGATAAGATAAACTTAACAAAAATCATGCTTAAAAATTATTTTAGAAAATATAATACAATTAAGATAAAGTTTTTAAACAAATTGCATTTGAAAGTAAATTTTTTCTCTATGCGACGAAAATTGAAAATGTAACGATGGTCAGAAGATTGAAAAATATATTTTATAAAGATACTCTAAATTTTTGTAAAACATTGCGTTTTATCAGTGTGTGTTTTCGATTACATTATTTTTAAATGTGAAGCATTTTCACCTGTGAAGAATTTCAAAGCAGCTGGGCTGTGAAAATGACGCACTTCTACAAAACATAATTCAGGTTTAAGAAATAAAATACACGCTTTTTTATAAAATGACGTCATTTGCATCCGCTAAAGCAATCCACTTTTACAATCCAGTTTTAAACTTCGTCTATAGAAAAGTGTGCATATGACGTCATTATCACAGAATAACAGACAATATTCTTGACATAGCCCATATTTTAATTTCAACTTTTTTTTTAGGTTTTATGAGAAAATGGCAACAGAAAGATACAGTATCTCCTATTTTCGACTGTTTCCGTTTACTTTCAATGAAATGAGGTACTTTTGTTGCCACGATAAGAAAAATGGTATAAAAACTACAAAAAAATTAATATCTCAAAAATAAATTGAGATACAGTTTTCAAACAAATTGCATTTAAAAGAGCATTTTATTCCTTATACGATGGTGTAAAAATTTAAAATGTGCGATGTTTAGAAGTTTAAAAATTTGCAGTAGAGAAAATTGCAAAGCCAAAATTTTATTTCAAATTTCAAAGTGTTGCCATTCGCAAAATGACGTATGCGTTATGTACAGATATGTTTGTCCTTTATAATATAGATATGCTTAAGGCTGTTCTCAACTGCTCTGCTCAACAAGTGCAAAACATTCTGACACATTTACAAATTCATTTTTTAACGAAAAGATATCAAATTGAAAAGCCTGACCATGGAAGCGATTGGGAATCAAACTGTGTTTTCCATTTTTTGATTAATCAATTAACTATTGAGTTATAAGCGATTTGGATCATGTGACATGGCATTTTTCTCCCTTTACTGACTGGATTTTATTCTTTCATTCGGAAGTTCAGTTCAAAATGCCAACTTTGACAGTATTTTCTGAAAGATCTATTGCGTTTACAAGAAAACAGGGGAAAAAACAGTTTGATGACATAGTTCCTGAATAACACCTTCTAGTTTCATGTGTTTCCGAACAAAAATGAATTAAAACTTATGTCTGAAAGTTGACCCTTTGGATTTGAGAACAGCCTGAACAATGAAAATTCACTAAATGAAATATTACAAACCTTGCTGCCTAGTAACTTTCGTTGTTAGTCGATGAATTTCAGTGCTGGTAGCTGAAGTCAATTTTTCAACTTTATTCATATAATTACCTGCAAATAAATTTATATTTTAACAGGGTGTCTACAGAATCTGGGAATCATGGAAAAATCAGGGAGGTTTATCAATCTGGAAATATCAGGGAAAAGTCAGGGAACTTTGTAAAAATACACGAAAATCAGGGAAATTTGTCTGTGTGTGAAAATATTTGCACTTTCACCTTGCCAACAAGACTGATTCGTCTATTTTATGTACCATATTTTTTCACATACTGATTAGTCTTTCCCAATATTTAAAAAAAGATGCACATGGGATGAGTTTTTGATATTTAACATAAATTAAGGTGATCCGATGTCCTCATTTTCTGTAGATAGCGCTTATATGGAAGGCAATTTATCCATTTTTGAAATTTTTAAATGATGCGTTAGCATAACCTCACCAGGCAGCCAGCTTAATCCAACTAGCTATCCCGTGAGATGTAGACAGGGTTGCAAAAAAACCACCTACCCAAAAAAAACCACCCGGGTTTTTTTGGGTAAAACCCACTCTAAAAAACCCAATAAAACCCACGTTAAAGCGGGTTTTATTGGGTTTTTTACAATTCATGATATTACTTAATATTCAGTAACTTTTATATTAGTTTTTTAACATTTGTGTTTCAAGAGTTACACTGTCCTATTAAAACTTATTGTGTAGGTGTACTGCCAAATCCAAATCTGACAAAGTCAAAATGAAATAATGTGCTTTTAAAAAAAGTCTTTTTTTTTTAAAAAAAAGCCTGTTAATATTATGAAAAAAAGAAGCCAAAATCAATATACAGAGCTAATCATAACATTTTTGCATTAGCTAAAAAATGACAAGGTCTTTTATCAAGATTTAACAATATAAAACTTCATAAATTCCCAACTGGATACAAATTTAACTTATTCACTTTTGGCGAGGATTGGCAAAAAAAAAGGGGGGGGGATTAAAAACCCAAATAAACCGGGTTTTGTTTGTTTGTTTGTTTGCTTAAACCTGGGGTTGTTGTTTTTTTTTGGGGGGGGGGGGGGACGGGTTAAATATAATTTCCTATTACATATAGATGCATGCTTGTTGATAAAAATAAACAGTGTTGGATATTTTCAAAATATACAATGAAACATAGTTGAAAATATTATAAAGCATTATTTGATTAATAAATAATAAAAGATTAAAGATTTGTTTCAAAAATGTGTTCTTAGTGAGGAATACAGATAAAACGTAAGCTATTAAAGTAACTTTTAAATATGTGGTTATTACATAATATGTCAGAAGTAAAAGCTTTTTTCCAGACTTTTACACTGATTTATTTATATTTCAATTAAAATTACTTGTATATTAAATTAATCAATAAAAATATAATAAGATTTCTTATAAAAAATAAGGGACTCCCCCTACCCCCACTTCTTAAAAAAACAAGAAATTGAATAAAACCCCAAAAAGCCCAATAAAACCCTAAAAAAACCCAATAAAACCCAGCTGGGTTGGGTTTTTTTATAAAAAACCCGGGTTTTTTGCAACCCTGGATGTAGATATGTCTTAAGGGTGTATTTCGAAAAAGCCTTTAAACTGGACATTATTTATGATTCATTTTCTTCGAAAATTACCCAGATAAATATTTAAAGTTAGAGTATGATATATAAATGTACTTTATGAAAGTGCCGTGAACGATTTTTTAAAATTTTAAATTTGATTTTTGATTGTTTTATGAAAATTACGTCCGATTAATTTTCTCTAGAAATTATCCACAAAAATATTCAAAAATGGAGTATGATATGCAAATTGATCTTGAAGAAGTGCCATGTAAGTTTTTTTTTAAATTGAAATTCATTAAATGTATTTTTTGAGTTAAATTGTGCTGGCGAAGTTTGAATTTTTGGGCGAGAATGAAAATCGCTTAAACTGATTAGTTTATCTGTACGATAACCGATGGCGCAAAAATAGCTTTTTCGAAGTTTAAACGTTACTTGAGGACAGGCTTGTTTGCATTCCTAAGTCAAGACTCTATTGGTCAATTTGGGAATATCCCACATTCAATTGGTTGCTTTTGAAGAAAGGCGTGAAGCACAAATTCCGAAATTTATAATTTGTAGTTTTAACCTGTATGTTTGTTTTTTTTCCGATATCTGTGTCGTAGGCTAATATTGAGAAATATGGCTCTTTGCAAACAGCCGGGCTAATTCGAGAATCATCTCTCTTTTTCCAATTAGCCTGATATTTTTTAGGCTTATTGCAAAGAGCCTAGACACAGTTAGGCTAATTGAAAAATGACCACTTATTTCCCAATCAGAATGATTTTTTTAGGCAATTAACCCGACCACAACCCGAAAAATAAATTACAACAGACCTTACCCCGATCGTAGCCATACAAAATAATTTGTCTACACTCAACCCAAACCTCAAAATTCCATTTGAAAAAAACCTGGAATCTGAACCAGACAAAAATATTCCAATGAACCATAACCGATCTGAGCAAGACAAAATAATTTCTGAGGACATGTAATCAAACCAGAACCTAAAATTTCAATTTGAGAAAACCCCCGAAATCTCACGCCAACCAAATCTGAACCCGACAAAATATTCCAAAGGACCATAACCGGATCCGAGCAAGGCAAAATAATTTCGGTGGGCACGCAACCCGACTCCAACATAAAATTCAATTTTGAAAAAAAAAAAAAAAAACCCGAAATCTGACTGGAACCAAATCTGAACTCGAAAAATAAATTACAATAGACCGTACGCCGATCGTAGCAAGACGAAATAATTTCAGTCTACGCGCAACCCGACCTGAACCTAAAAATTCAAGTTTTTAAAAAAAAAACCCGGAATCTGAACCAGACAAAATTATTCCAAAGAACCATAAACGGATCCGAGCAACACAAAATAAATAATTTCCGTAGACATGTTACCCAACACGAACCTAAAAATTCCATTTGATAAAAACCCGAAATCTGACCTGAACCAAATCTGAACCCACCAAAAATATTCCATTGAACCATAACCCGATCCAAATGAGACAAAATAATTTCTGATGACATGCAACCCAACCCGACCCAAACCTAAAAATTCCATTAAAAAAAACCCGGAATCTGAACCGAACCAAATCTGAACGAGACAAACATATTCCAATGAACCATAACCGATCCGAGCAAGACAAAATAATTTCTGAGGACATGTAACCCAACCAGAACCTAAAAATTCTATTTGAAAAACATCCCCGAAATCAGACGCGAACCTAATCTGAACCAGACAAAATTATTCCAAAGAACCATAAACTGATTCGAGCAACACAAAATTTCCGTGAACATGTTACCTCACACGAACCTAAAAATTCCATTTGATAAAAATGCGAAATCTGACCCGATCCGAGCAAGACAAAATAATTTCTGAGGACAATGCAACCCAACCACAGCCTAAAAATTCAATTTGAAAAAAAAACCTGTAATCTGAACCCGACAAAAATATTCCAATGATCCATAACTGATCCAAGCAAGACAAAATAATTTCTGAGGACATGCAACCCAACCAGAACCTAAAAATTCAATTTGAAAAAGAATACCCGAAATCCGACGTGAACCTAATCTGAACCTGACAAAATTATTCCAAAGAACCATAAACGGATCCGTGCAACACAAAATAATTTCCGTGGACATGTTACCCGACACAAACCTAAAAATTCTATTTGATAAAAACCTGAAATCTGACCCGAACCAAATCTGAACTTGCCAAAAATATTCCATTGAACCATAACCCGATCCGGGGCAAGACAAAATAATTTCTGAGGGCATGGAACCCAGCCAGAATCTAAAAATTCAATTTGAAAGAAACCCGAAATCTGACACGAACCAAATCTGAACCCGGCAAAATTATTTCAAAGAACCATAAACGGATCCGAGCAACGCAAAATAATTTCCGCGTACATGTTACCCGACACGAACCTAAAAATTCCATTTGAAAAAAACCCGAAATCTGACCCGAACCTAATATGAAACAATCAACCTAAAATAAACAATCAGTAAGGAGTACAAGCGGGAGTTTTGAGGATAAACGATCGAGAGTGGCTGACTGTGCCAATTCGAAAAGGCGCCAAGTTGACAATAGGCACAATGTGAATCACGGAAGAAACGAGGCGCATATAATCTGTTTTCATTGTGGTAGACCTGGTCACGTGAGTAGGAAATGTACCATGGAGAGTAAAACACAACAAGATTATTCAAGTTATAACTCGCAACGTAATCAAAATTGGCGAGAAACGAAATACCAAAATTGAGCCAAAACACGTAAAGAAAAGTAGTTAATACGGGCACGTTAAATAGTAAGAAAGGAAGAATCCTGGATATTCAAGGAATAAAAACAAACATAATAATCTATACACGGAGTGATATTTCAATCACCAATTCACGATATCATGCTACAATAAATGCACCAAAGTTAACCAGCGACAATATACTATAGCGGGCATAGGTGGAAAAGAAATTAATCCAACGGGTTATTTCTTGCATAAAGCTCATGTGGACGGTATAAAAATACAGGATAAATTTTATTTGGTACAAGAAGCTGACTATGATTTAATAATAGGTAGAAAAGCAATCGAAGGCTTGACGTTAAAAGCAATGGAAGATGTTGTTAAAATAATAACAACAATTCAGTTAGAGTAGGATACATTAAAATTAATGATGTCCCTTCCAAAAAAGATGAAGTAGCCACACCAAATATAGATAACGATAATCGAGGTTGGAAAGATATGATTAATATAAACTACGTAAATGCTGAGGTGGATTTGAATCATATTACAAATTTAACTCACAGAGAAAAAATACGAGAATTAATAGAATCATACAAACCAAATAAAACAAAGGATACTGGGTTAAGGATGAAAATACTATTGCCGGATGATATAGATGAAAACTGGGAAATTGAGTTAGTAGCCAGTGGCCGGTAGACTGTTTCATTAGTGGCCACTTTTTAAAGTTAGTGGCCACTATAATGTTTCAAACTTTCTTGACATCTAGGTAAACTATAATCGCTGTATATATACACATTTTTCAATAAATCAGAGTTTTATACCAGGCAACTATTCATGATAAGAATAGGGAAGCAGTCAAAATTCAAGAAAATTACTTTAAAACCACAAAATCTGTTATATTAATTTTTTAGAATATATTTTTGGATTATTTGTATATGTTTATAAACACAATTATCAACCAAATTACTATTACTTTCTTTATATAAAAAATAACTAAATCAAAATTCCAACAGCTAAGTGTATAAAATAATAATAATAAAAATCAAATAAAACGAAATAAAATGTAGATTTTATTTAAGAATAAAATTAGATTTTAATATTAGATTAAGAAATTAAGAAAATTAGATTTTATTTAATAAGTAAATGTGCTGTTAACATACTACACAAATTACATACAGTTGAAATCTAAGCTGGTGAGTGTATTTCGCAAGATTAAACAGTATCTCTTGAAGAAAAATACTCTAACTGGTGAGAATGTGGCAGGAGTCGAAATACTGAAGATACTGCAATGTCTTTAAAATCTGCTTCCATGCAGTGAAAAAAAAAAGAGGAATAAGTTATTTGAAATGCATGTGGAATCAAAGCTGATGAATATATTTTGCAGAATTCTTGAAAAAAATAGAAATTTCTTGTAAAAAATAAGTGAGTGCATACTATGTGCAGTGCATTTAAAGAAATATAAAAAGAAATTAATGAAACCATTTGAATAAAATAAATTTCAAATGTATACAACTTTATTTATCACGGTGTTTAAGAGAGGGGGAAAAATATAACAGGAATTTTGGAAAATAAAAAATGAAGCATACCTGAATCATGAGATGGTTTGTCAGATGGTCTGTCAGAATTAAAAGTAAGTGGAAAATCATGTTCAGAAGAATGTCTTGGTTCATCCTGTCTAAAACTAAATATGTTAAAATCTCGACGACCACTGCCATGACTGCTTCCTAGAAGAAGCAAGCATTTGAACAAATGAAAGTAAAATTGCATTTACGGATAAGTAAATAATATAGTACACAAAGCAAAATATTAAATGGTAATTTCACCATAAAATATTTATAAGGTCATAGAAACCAACTTGTTAATTATTTTAATTGCTAGAATTATTTTTTAAATTTACAAATAAATTGCTGCTAGCAATTTTAATTGAGAACCCAAATCAAGCTTTAAAAAATACATATATTTGAAAACCATTATTACTCATGATCATTTGTGTAAAATTACTTGCATACAAAATAAAGAGGCGAATAAATAAGGAAAACAAAAACCAAATTTTAACATTAATAAATAATCTTTTGAAAAACAATTACAGTGAAAATGTGATGTCTATAAATGCAATGTAAACACTGAACCATTGCTTTCTATAAATTCCTTTCCAATTAGGAATGATTCCATAATCATTTCAAAAATTTGTATTTTTGTACCCATTCCACCCCACCTGACCCTACTCTGCTGCCGCCAGTCCCATATTAAGCTAGTCGTTTACTGCGGTCTTCAACTCATCATGACTTCCCATCATGCACACATTTGTTGTAGTCAAGATGATCCGAAACAATTTCACTAAATAATGAATGTGAAATGTATGGGAACGTGATGTGCAACTCGTCAAGGCCATTACCGAACTTGAAATATTAGCCATAGTAGAAGCTCTAAAAAAATTCAGAAATTACCTAATGAGAAACAGATTGTAACGGACTGCGCTGCCTTCCAAAAAACATTAAATAAAAAAGATTTAGCACCTAAAGTAGCAAAATGGAACTCATAGAAGAATACATCTACGAGATAAAGCATAGATCAGCAACAAGAATGAAACATGTAGATGCATTAAGCCTAAACGTGCCAATAACACAATCAGTATTAGTGATAACTAGATCGCAAGGAAAAATAACGAAAAGAATCGCAATAGCGCAAAAGCTTGATGCATCAAGTCGCTTGTTAAAAATGGATCACCGATAATTACTTAGTAAAAGATGTACTATACAGATTCGAGAACGGAAAAGAAATGTTGGTGGTGCCGGAAGAGATGCAACGAGAAATTATACAAAAAATTCATGAAAGAGGACACATTGCTGTATCAAAGACGGAAGATCTAGTGAAGCAAGAATTTTACATAGCTGGATTAAGGAAGAAAGTAGAAACAATCACGAACTGTGTTGACTGTATCTTATATAATAGGTAGCAGGGAAAAGCTGAAGGTTTTCTAAACTCTATACCAAAAGGAGACAAATCATTGGAAACCTATCACATCGATCACATAGGTCCTTCACCTCTCACAAATAAAAAATATCAATATATTTTCACTAGGAAATAAGCACATTTTGAGTACTGAAATTAAATGATATACTTCTGTGAGTTTTATTGCCACACATTTAAATTTAAAAGTATGGTAATAACTTATTTACCATACCACTTAAAATCAGAATTAACATTAAAATTTAATAAATAATTGAATAAATGCAAATTAAAGCCTGCGTTACGTGTGTGACACTCTCCACAGAATCACCCTAAAAGCTAGTGGCTTTTGATTAAATGCCCTAGTAGTGGACACATTTTAGCTATCATCATTCTATTCATAAAGAGGTGTACTATTGGAATCAGGATGTTTCTTGTTGTGAAGTGAGATAAGAAAGGTGTTTACACTTACATGCTGTTAATGATGTCTCCCATAAGAAGTGGTTTTACAATAGTTTGTGTTTTGTGGTATTCAAATTTCTTCCAACTGTTTTTCATCTTGTCTAAAGGCATGCTTTAAGTTAATGCTTTGCTTTAGATTATCACAAACCACAAGGATGATTGATTGACTTTTTCAGAATAGCCATGAAGTCAGTTTATCTTTTATTTCTTATTTGATTGTGAATTTAAAGTTAATGAATACATTGTGAAATCGTAAAATAGTATATTCAAATATTGCGTTTTATTATATGTTTATGTTTTATCTTATTTAAATAAACGTTAGTTTGATTTTAAACTTACTTGTGTTTCTTTCACCACTTTACTTTTATTTCGTTAGTTAGTCATTTGCTTTTTCAGAATTTCAACTTAACTGCTTTTTCAATTACTAGGTTTAGGGACTTACAAATTCACTGCTTAACGTAATTTAATCTCTGCTGCTTATTTAAGTTTTAACTGCTTATAGTTTCATCCATCAAATTCACGTATTTTTCATGATCTTTTGATTGACAAAATTAGTGGTCTGGAAAAAGTTAAAAATGGAATTTTTCTTTGTTTCTCTGATCAACAAAATCAATTTCATTTTAATACTAAGTACGTTTTGGTGCAAATTCAAGGAAAAGTGCTATTTCTGTGCAGACATGCGTAAGAATTGTATTTCTGCGCAGATACGTGCAGCACTTGAAACCTTAGGTAGATACATCAATGTACATAAATCAGTTTCTTGATGTTATACCTGAATTGGAATTTTGTTTTAAATAGATTTAAATCCAATAGATAAATTGTTTTTTCTCAGTTTAGTTATTGACTTTTTGTCTTAAATTGCTTTAAGACTAATGGTTAAATCTGATTTCTGGTGTTAGCATTAAATTGCGATTTAAGACAATGGCTAAATCGCGATTTAAGACTCAGGCTAAATTGTGTTTTCTGATGTTAGCTGAAATCAATTTAAGACCAATGGTAGTTTTAAATCGGGCCACCTAGAAGTTACTACTAAAAAGTTTTAATTAAGCCTTAAGGAAGGCAAAAATTTTACAATCATGTAAAAATACCAATGACTATTTTAATGGGTTTCAATTGTTGTGAAACTTCTAAAAAAAAGTTGTTAAAAAGGCTATAAGTAGATGATTTTGTACAGGAATTTATTAACAACAAAACTAAGTGACCTCAAGAAATTGTCAAAAAAGTTTGTTGATCAAGAGAGTATGTACAGGCAGAATAAATGTTAAGATTTACACTGTTAATTTTTTTAAGTGTGCTTAAATTTCAACCAGAAAATAATTACCTAAAGGTACTTTGAAGAAAAAAGGGAAATGTAAATACTATGGGCAGTATGGGCGAAACACTGTGTGCCAGAAAAATAACAGAACACATTAACCGAGAATCATCAGAATTTGTCATAAAATAACTCTGCAGTTTAAAAATATTTAATGAATATTTAAAGTAGCTTAAGTCTTCTACAAGTTCAAAATAAGATTATCAATTATATCAATAGAGCAGGTGTTCAAGAACCGTACAATATTAGAAATAAAGTTTACAAACAAATAGAATCAGCTGAAATAAATTATAATCACTTCAGTATTAGATACTATGTGCAGTGCATTTAAAAAAATATAAAAAGAAATTAATGAAACCATTTGAATAAAATAAATTTCAAATGTATACAACTTTATTTATCACGGTGTTTAAGAGAGGGGGAAAAATATAACAGGAATTTTGGAAAATAAAAAATGAAGCATACCTGAATCATGAGATGGTTTGTCAGATGGTCTGTCAGAATTAAAAGTAAGTGGAAAATCATGTTCAGAAGAATGTCTTGGTTCATCCTGTCTAAAACTAAATCTGTTAAAATCTCGACGACCACTGCCATGACTGCTTCCTAGAAGAAGCAAGCATTTGAACAAATGAAAGTAAAATTGCATTTACGGATAAGTAAATAATATAGTACACAAAGCAAAATATTAAATGGTAATTTCACCATAAAACATTTATAAGGTCATAGAAACCAACTTGTTAATTATTTTAATTGCTAGAATTATTTTTTAAATTTACAAATAAATTGCTGCTAGCAATTTTAATTGAGAACCCAAATCAAGCTTTAAAAAATACATATATTTGAAAACCATTATTACTCATGATCATTTGTGTAAAATTACTTGCATACAAAATAAAGAGGCGAATAAATAAGGAAAACAAAAACCAAATTTTAACATTAATAAATAATCTTTTGAAAAACAATTACAGTGAAAATGTGATGTCTATAAATGCAATGTAAACACTGAACCATTGCTTTCTATAAATTCCTTTCCAATTAGGAATGATTCCATAATCATTTCAAAAATTTGTATTTTTGTACCCATTCCACCCCACCTGACCCTACTCTGCTGCCGCCAGTCCCATATTAAGCTAGTTGTTTACTGCAGTCTTCAACTCATCATCACTTCCCATCATGCACACATTTGTTGTAGTCAAGATGATCCGAAACAATTTCACTAAATAATGAATGTGAAATGTATGGGAACGTGATGTGCAACTCGTCAAGGCCATTACCGAACTTGAAATATTAGCCATAGTAGAAGCTCTAAAAAAATTCAGAAATTACCTAATGAGAAACAGATTGTAACGGACTGCGCTGCCTTCCAAAAAACATTAAATAAAAAAGATTTAGCACCTAAAGTAGCAAAATGGGTATTACTCATAGAAGAATACATCTACGAGATAAAACATAGATCAGCAACAAGAATGAAACATGTAGATGCATTAAGCCTAAACGTGCCTATAACACAATCAGTATTAGTGATAACTAGATCGCAAGGAAAAATAACGAAAAGAATCGCAATAGCGCAAAAGCTTGATGAATCTATATAATGCATCAAGTCGCTTGTTAAAAATGGATCACCGATAATTACTTAGTAAAAGATGTACTATACAGATTCGAGAACGGAAAAGAAATGTTGGTGGTGCCGGAAGAGATGCAACGAGAAATTATACAAAAAATTCATGAAAGAGGACACTTTGCTCTATCAAAGACGGAAGATCTAGTGAAGCAAGAATTTTACATAGCTGGATTAAGGAAGAAAGTAGAAACAATCACGAACTGTGTTGACTGTATCTTATATAATAGGTAGCAGGGAAAAGCTGAAGGTTTTCTAAACTCTATACCAAAAGGAGACAAATCATTGGAAACCTATCACATAGATCACATAGGTCCTTCACCTCTCACAAATAAAAAATATCAATATATTTTCACTAGGAAATAAGCACATTTTGAGTACTGAAATTAAATGATATACTTCTGTGAGTTTTATTGCCACACATTTAAATTTAAAAGTATGGTAATAACTTATTTACCATACCACTTAAAATCAGAATTAACATTAAAATTTAATAAATAATTGAATAAATGCAAATTAAAGCCTGCGTTATGTGTGTGACACTCTCCACAGAATCACCCTAAAAGCTAGTGGCTTTTGATTAAATGCCCTAGTAGTGGACACATTTTAGCTATCATCATTCTATTCATAAAGAGGTGTACTATTGGAATCAGGATGTTTCTTGTTGTGAAGTGAGATAAGAAAGGTGTTTACACTTACATGCTGTTAATGATGTCTCCCATAAGAAGTGGTTTTACAATAGTTTGTGTTTTGTGGTATTCAAATTTCTTCCAACTGTTTTTCATCTTGTCTAAAGGCATGCTTTAAGTTAATGCTTTGCTTTAGATTATCACAAACCACAAGGATGATTGATTGACTTTTTCAGAATAGCCATGAAGTCAGTTTATCTTTTATTTCTTATTTGATTGTGAATTTAAAGTTAATGAATACATTGTGAAATCGTAAAATAGTATATTCAAATATTGCGTTTTATTATATGTTTATGTTTTATCTTATTTAAATAAACGTTAGTTTGATTTTAAACTTACTTGTGTTTCTTTCACCACTTTACTTTTATTTCGTTAGTTAGTCATTTGCTTTTTCAGAATTTCAACTTAACTGCTTTTTCAATTACTAGGTTTAGGGACTTACAAATTCACTGCTTAACGTAATTTAATCTCTGCTGCTTATTTAAGTTTTAACTGCTTATAGTTTCATCCATCAAATTCACGTATTTTTCATGATCTTTTGATTGACAAAATTAGTGGTCTGGAAAAAGTTAAAAATGGAATTTTTCTTTGTTTCTCTGATCAACAAAATCAATTTCATTTTAATACTAAGTACGTTTTGGTGCAAATTCAAGGAAAAGTGCTATTTCTGTGCAGACATGCGTAAGAATTGTATTTCTGCGCAGATACGTGCAGCACTTGAAACCTTAGGTAGATACATCAATGTACATAAATCAGTTTCTTGATGTTATACCTGAATTGGAATTTTGTTTTAAATAGATTTAAATCCAATAGATAAATTGTTTTTTCTCAGTTTAGTTATTGACTTTTTGTCTTAAATTGCTTTAAGACTAATGGTTAAATCTGATTTCTGGTGTTAGCATTAAATTGCGATTTAAGACAATGGCTAAATCGTGATTTAAGACTCAGGCTAAATTGTGATTTCTGATGTTAGCTGAAATCAATTTAAGACCAATGGTAGTTTTAAATCGGGCCACCTAGAAGTTACTACTAAAAAGTTTTAATTAAGCCTTAAGGAAGGCAAAAATTTTACAATCATGTAAAAATACCAATGACTATTTTAATGGGTTTCAATTGTTGTGAAACTTCTAAAAAAAAGTTGTTAAAAAGGCTATAAGTAGATGATTTTGTACAGGAATTTATTAACAACAAAACTAAGTGACCTCAAGAAATTGTCAAAAAAGTTTGTTGATCAAGAGAGTATGTACAGGCAGAATAAATGTTAAGATTTACACTGTTAATTTTTTTAAGTGTGCTTAAATTTCAACCAGAAAATAATTACCTAAAGGTACTTTGAAGAAAAAAGGGAAATGTAAATACTATGGGCAGTATGGGCGAAACACTGTGTGCCAGAAAAATAACAGAACACATTAACCGAGAATCATCAGAATTTGTCATAAAATAACTCTGCAGTTTAAAAATATTTAATGAATATTTAAAGTAGCTTAAGTCTTCTACAAGTTCAAAATAAGATTATCAATTATATCAATAGAGCAGGTGTTCAAGAACCGTACAATATTAGAAATAAAGTTTACAAACAAATAGAATCAACTGAAATAAATTATAATCACTTCAGTATTAGATACTATGTGCAGTGCATTTAAAAAAATATAAAAAGAAATTAATGAAACCATTTGAATAAAATAAATTTCAAATGTATACAACTTTATTTATCACGGTGTTTAAGAGAGGGGGAAAAATATAACAGGAATTTTGGAAAACAAAAAATGAAGCATACCTGAATCATGAGATGGTTTGTCAGATGGTCTGTCAGAATTAAAAGTAAGTGGAAAATCATGTTCAGAAGAATGTCTTGGTTCATCCTGTCTAAAACTAAATATGTTAAAATCTCGACGACCACTGCCATGACTGCTTCCTAGAAGAAGCAAGCATTTGAACAAATGAAAGTAAAATTGCATTTACGGATAAGTAAATAATATAGTACACAAAGCAAAATATTAAATGGTAATTTCACCATAAAACATTTATAAGGTCATAGAAACCAACTTGTTAATTATTTTAATTGCTAGAATTATTTTTTAAATTTACAAATAAATTGCTGCTAGCAATTTTAATTGAGAACCCAAATCAAGCTTTAAAAAATACATATATTTGAAAACCATTATTACTCATGATCATTTGTGTAAAATTACTTGCATACAAAATAAAGAGGCGAATAAATAAGGAAAACAAAAACCAAATTTTAACATTAATAAATAATCTTTTGAAAAACAATTACAGTGAAAATGTGATGTCTATAAATGCAATGTAAACACTGAACCATTGCTTTCTATAAATTCCTTTCCAATTAGGAATGATTCCATAATCATTTCAAAAATTTGTATTTTTGTACCCATTCCACCCCACCTGACCCTACTCTGCTGCCGCCAGTCCCATATTAAGCTAGTTGTTTACTGCAGTCTTCAACTCATCATCACTTCCCATCATGCACACATTTGTTGTAGTCAAGATGATCCGAAACAATTTCACTAAATAATGAATGTGAAATGTATGGGAACGTGATGTGCAACTCGTCAAGGCCATTACCCAACTTGAAATATTAGCCATAGTAGAAGCTCTAAAAAAATTCAGAAATTACCTAATGAGAAACAGATTGTAACGGACTGCGCTGCCTTCCAAAAACCAGTTTTGGTGCAAATTCAAGGAAAAGTGCTATTTCTGTGCAGACATGCGTAAGAATTGTATTTCTGCGCAGATACGTGCAGCACTTGAAACCTTAGGTAGATACATCAATGTACATAAATCAGTTTCTTGATGTTATACCTGAATTGGAATTTTGTTTTAAATAGATTTAAATCCAATAGATAAATTGTTTTTTCTCAGTTTAGTTATTGACTTTTTGTCTTAAATTGCTTTAAGACTAATGGTTAAATCTGATTTCTGGTGTTAGCATTAAATTGCGATTTAAGACAATGGCTAAATCGCGATTTAAGACTCAGGCTAAATTGTGTTTTCTGATGTTAGCTGAAATCAATTTAAGACCAATGGTAGTTTTAAATCGGGCCACCTAGAAGTTACTACTAAAAAGTTTTAATTAAGCCTTAAGGAAGGCAAAAATTTTACAATCATGTAAAAATACCAATGACTATTTTAATGGGTTTCAATTGTTGTGAAACTTCTAAAAAAAAGTTGTTAAAAAGGCTATAAGTAGATGATTTTGTACAGGAATTTATTAACAACAAAACTAAGTGACCTCAAGAAATTGTCAAAAAAGTTTGTTGATCAAGAGAGTATGTACAGGCAGAATAAATGTTAAGATTTACACTGTTAATTTTTTTAAGTGTGCTTAAATTTCAACCAGAAAATAATTACCTAAAGGTACTTTGAAGAAAAAAGGGAAATGTAAATACTATGGGCAGTATGGGCGAAACACTGTGTGCCAGAAAAATAACAGAACACATTAACCGAGAATCATCAGAATTTGTCATAAAATAACTCTGCAGTTTAAAAATATTTAATGAATATTTAAAGTAGCTTAAGTCTTCTACAAGTTCAAAATAAGATTATCAATTATATCAATAGAGCAGGTGTTCAAGAACCGTACAATATTAGAAATAAAGTTTACAAACAAATAGAATCAACTGAAATAAATTATAATCACTTCAGTATTAGATACTATGTGCAGTGCATTTAAAAAAATATAAAAAGAAATTAATGAAACCATTTGAATAAAATAAATTTCAAATGTATACAACTTTATTTATCACGGTGTTTAAGAGAGGGGGAAAAATATAACAGGAATTTTGGAAAATAAAAAATGAAGCATACCTGAATCATGAGATGGTTTGTCAGATGGTCTGTCAGAATTAAAAGTAAGTGGAAAATCATGTTCAGAAGAATGTCTTGGTTCATCCTGTCTAAAACTAAATCTGTTAAAATCTCGACGACCACTGCCATGACTGCTTCCTAGAAGAAGCAAGCATTTGAACAAATGAAAGTAAAATTGCATTTACGGATAAGTAAATAATATAGTACACAAAGCAAAATATTAAATGGTAATTTCACCATAAAACATTTATAAGGTCATAGAAACCAACTTGTTAATTATTTTAATTGCTAGAATTATTTTTTAAATTTACAAATAAATTGCTGCTAGCAATTTTAATTGAGAACCCAAATCAAGCTTTAAAAAATACATATATTTGAAAACCATTATTACTCATGATCATTTGTGTAAAATTACTTGCATACAAAATAAAGAGGCGAATAAATAAGGAAAACAAAAACCAAATTTTAACATTAATAAATAATCTTTTGAAAAACAATTACAGTGAAAATGTGATGTCTATAAATGCAATGTAAACACTGAACCATTGCTTTCTATAAATTCCTTTCCAATTAGGAATGATTCCATAATCATTTCAAAAATTTGTATTTTTGTACCCATTCCACCCCACCTGACCCTACTCTGCTGCCGCCAGTCCCATATTAAGCTAGTTGTTTACTGCAGTCTTCAACTCATCATCACTTCCCATCATGCACACATTTGTTGTAGTCAAGATGATCCGAAACAATTTCACTAAATAATGAATGTGAAATGTATGGGAACGTGATGTGCAACTCGTCAAGGCCATTACCGAACTTGAAATATTAGCCATAGTAGAAGCTCTAAAAAAATTCAGAAATTACCTAATGAGAAACAGATTGTAACGGACTGCGCTGCCTTCCAAAAAACATTAAATAAAAAAGATTTAGCACCTAAAGTAGCAAAATGGGTATTACTCATAGAAGAATACATCTACGAGATAAAACATAGATCAGCAACAAGAATGAAACATGTAGATGCATTAAGCCTAAACGTGCCTATAACACAATCAGTATTAGTGATAACTAGATCGCAAGGAAAAATAACGAAAAGAATCGCAATAGCGCAAAAGCTTGATGAATCTATATAATGCATCAAGTCGCTTGTTAAAAATGGATCACCGATAATTACTTAGTAAAAGATGTACTATACAGATTCGAGAACGGAAAAGAAATGTTGGTGGTGCCGGAAGAGATGCAACGAGAAATTATACAAAAAATTCATGAAAGAGGACACTTTGCTGTATCAAAGACGGAAGATCTAGTGAAGCAAGAATTTTACATAGCTGGATTAAGGAAGAAAGTAGAAACAATCACAAACTGTGTTGACTGTATCTTATATAATAGGTAGCAGGGAAAAGCTGAAGGTTTTCTAAACTCTATACCAAAAGGAGACAAATCATTGGAAACCTATCACATAGATCACATAGGTCCTTCACCTCTCACAAATAAAAAATATCAATATATTTTCACTAGGAAATAAGCACATTTTGAGTACTGAAATTAAATGATATACTTCTGTGAGTTTTATTGCCACACATTTAAATTTAAAAGTATGGTAATAACTTATTTACCATACCACTTAAAATCAGAATTAACATTAAAATTTAATAAATAATTGAATAAATGCAAATTAAAGCCTGCGTTACGTGTGTGACACTCTCCACAGAATCACCCTAAAAGCTAGTGGCTTTTGATTAAATGCCCTAGTAGTGGACACATTTTAGCTATCATCATTCTATTCATAAAGAGGTGTACTATTGGAATCAGGATGTTTCTTGTTGTGAAGTGAGATAAGAAAGGTGTTTACACTTACATGCTGTTAATGATGTCTCCCATAAGAAGTGGTTTTACAATAGTTTGTGTTTTGTGGTATTCAAATTTCTTCCAACTGTTTTTCATCTTGTCTAAAGGCATGCTTTAAGTTAATGCTTTGCTTTAGATTATCACAAACCACAAGGATGATTGATTGACTTTTTCAGAATAGCCATGAAGTCAGATTATCTTTTATTTCTTATTTGATTGTGAATTTAAAGTTAATGAATACATTGTGAAATCGTAAAATAGTATATTCAAATATTGCGTTTTATTATATGTTTATGTTTTATCTTATTTAAATAAACGTTAGTTTGATTTTAAACTTACTTGTGTTTGTTTCACCACTTTACTTTTATTTCGTTAGTTAGTCATTTGCTTTTTCAGAATTTCAACTTAACTGCTTTTTCAATTACAGTAGAAGATCTTTATAACGCAAACCTAAAAACACAAGGTTGTGCGTTATATAGAATTTTGCGTTATATGGATCACAGCATTAAATTCACCTTGTAAACATGGCCAAATATGTCTAAAACATATCAAAATACATTAGAATTTGTTTATACTACATTCCTTGCTACCAAGAGTTATCCAAATTATAAATTTTTGCATAATATAGGTCAGAAATTGTTAAATTTACTTTATAAACATGATCCAAATATAACTGACACAACAATCAGTTATATTAGACATTTTCAAAAATGTTTATTGTATTAATAGCATTTTTTTCATTAAAAAGGTCTTAAATTAGAAGATAAAGTTGAACTAATGTATCAAATTTAGTTCTCTAGAGAGTAGCTATATTTTACAATGTGAAAATGTAGGTGCTTTTTAACTGCAAAAATTATTGTTTACATCTGAGAAGTTGTGCGTTATATGGAGAATTGCATTATATAGATTTGCGTTATAAAGATCTTCTACTGTACTAGGTTTAGGGACTTACAAATTCACTGCTTAACGTAATTTAATCTCTGCTGCTTATTTAAGTTTTAACTGCTTATAGTTTCATCCATCAAATTCACGTATTTTTCATGATCTTTTGATTGACAAAATTAGTGGTCTGGAAAAAGTTAAAAATGGAATTTTTCTTTGTTTCTCTGATCAACAAAATCAATTTCATTTTAATACTAAGTACGTTTTGGTGCAAATTCAAGGAAAAGTGCTATTTCTGTGCAGACATGCGTAAGAATTGTATTTCTGCGCAGATACGTGCAGCACTTGAAACCTTAGGTAGATACATCAATGTACATAAATCAGTTTCTTGATGTTATACCTGAATTGGAATTTTGTTTTAAATAGATTTAAATCCAATAGATAAATTGTTTTTTCTCAGTTTAGTTATTGACTTTTTGTCTTAAATTGCTTTAAGACTAATGGTTAAATCTGATTTCTGGTGTTAGCATTAAATTGCGATTTAAGACAATGGCTAAATCGCGATTTAAGACTCAGGCTAAATTGTGATTTCTGATGTTAGCTGAAATCAATTTAAGACCAATGGTAGTTTTAAATCGGGCCACCTAGAAGTTACTACTAAAAAGTTTTAATTAAGCCTTAAGGAAGGCAAAAATTTTACAATCATGTAAAAATACCAATGACTATTTTAATGGGTTTCAATTGTTGTGAAACTTCTAAAAAAAAGTTGTTAAAAAGGCTATAAGTAGATGATTTTGTACAGGAATTTATTAACAACAAAACTAAGTGACCTCAAGAAATTGTCAAAAAAGTTTGTTGATCAAGAGAGTATGTACAGGCAGAATAAATGTTAAGATTTACACTGTTAATTTTTTTAAGTGTGCTTAAATTTCAACCAGAAAATAATTACCTAAAGGTACTTTGAAGAAAAAAGGGAAATGTAAATACTATGGGCAGTATGGGCGAAACACTGTGTGCCAGAAAAATAACAGAACACATTAACCGAGAATCATCAGAATTTGTCATAAAATAACTCTGCAGTTTAAAAATATTTAATGAATATTTAAAGTAGCTTAAGTCTTCTACAAGTTCAAAATAAGATTATCAATTATATCAATAGAGCAGGTGTTCAAGAACCGTACAATATTAGAAATAAAGTTTACAAACAAATAGAATCAACTGAAATAAATTATAATCACTTCAGTATTAGATACTATGTGCAGTGCATTTAAAAAAATATAAAAAGAAATTAATGAAACCATTTGAATAAAATAAATTTCAAATGTATACAACTTTATTTATCACGGTGTTTAAGAGAGGGGGAAAAATATAACAGGAATTTTGGAAAATAAAAAATGAAGCATACCTGAATCATGAGATGGTTTGTCAGATGGTCTGTCAGAATTAAAAGTAAGTGGAAAATCATGTTCAGAAGAATGTCTTGGTTCATCCTGTCTAAAACTAAATATGTTAAAATCTCGACGACCACTGCCATGACTGCTTCCTAGAAGAAGCAAGCATTTGAACAAATGAAAGTAAAATTGCATTTACGGATAAGTAAATAATATAGTACACAAAGCAAAATATTAAATGGTAATTTCACCATAAAACATTTATAAGGTCATAGAAACCAACTTGTTAATTATTTTAATTGCTAGAATTATTTTTTAAATTTACAAATAAATTGCTGCTAGCAATTTTAATTGAGAACCCAAATCAAGCTTTAAAAAATACATATATTTGAAAACCATTATTACTCATGATCATTTGTGTAAAATTACTTGCATACAAAATAAAGAGGCGAATAAATAAGGAAAACAAAAACCAAATTTTAACATTAATAAATAATCTTTTGAAAAACAATTACAGTGAAAATGTGATGTCTATAAATGCAATGTAAACACTGAACCATTGCTTTCTATAAATTCCTTTCCAATTAGGAATGATTCCATAATCATTTCAAAAATTTGTATTTTTGTACCCATTCCACCCCACCTGACCCTACTCTGCTGCCGCCAGTCCCATATTAAGCTAGTTGTTTACTGCAGTCTTCAACTCATCATCACTTCCCATCATCCACACATTTGTTGTAGTCAAGATGATCCGAAACAATTTCACTAAATAATGAATGTGAAATGTATGGGAACGTGATGTGCAACTCGTCAAGGCCATTACCGAACTTGAAATATTAGCCATAGTAGAAGCTCTAAAAAAATTCAGAAATTACCTAATGAGAAACAGATTGTAACGGACTGCGCTGCCTTCCAAAAAACATTAAATAAAAGATTTAGCACCTAAAGTAGCAAAATGGAACTCATAGAAGAATACATCTACGAGATAAAGCATAGATCAGCAACAAGAATGAAACATGTAGATGCATTAAGCCTAAACGTGCCAATAACACAATCAGTATTAGTGATAACTAGATCGCAAGGAAAAATAACGAAAAGAATCGCAATAGCGCAAAAGCTTGATGCATCAAGTCGCTTGTTAAAAATGGATCACCGATAATTACTTAGTAAAAGATGTACTATACAGATTCGAGAACGGAAAAGAAATGTTGGTGGTGCCGGAAGAGATGCAACGAGAAATTATACAAAAAATTCATGAAAGAGGACACTTTGCTCTATCAAAGACGGAAGATCTAGTGAAGCAAGAATTTTACATAGCTGGATTAAGGAAGAAAGTAGAAACAATCACGAACTGTGTTGACTGTATCTTATATAATAGGTAGCAGGGAAAAGCTGAAGGTTTTCTAAACTCTATACCAAAAGGAGACAAATCATTGGAAACCTATCACATAGATCACATAGGTCCTTCACCTCTCACAAATAAAAAATATCAATATATTTTCACTAGGAAATAAGCACATTTTGAGTACTGAAATTAAATGATATACTTCTGTGAGTTTTATTGCCACACATTTAAATTTAAAAGTATGGTAATAACTTATTTACCATACCACTTAAAATCAGAATTAACATTAAAATTTAATAAATAATTGAATAAATGCAAATTAAAGCCTGCGTTATGTGTGTGACACTCTCCACAGAATCACCCTAAAAGCTAGTGGCTTTTGATTAAATGCCCTAGTAGTGGACACATTTTAGCTATCATCATTCTATTCATAAAGAGGTGTACTATTGGAATCAGGATGTTTCTTGTTGTGAAGTGAGATAAGAAAGGTGTTTACACTTACATGCTGTTAATGATGTCTCCCATAAGAAGTGGTTTTACAATAGTTTGTGTTTTGTGGTATTCAAATTTCTTCCAACTGTTTTTCATCTTGTCTAAAGGCATGCTTTAAGTTAATGCTTTGCTTTAGATTATCACAAACCACAAGGATGATTGATTGACTTTTTCAGAATAGCCATGAAGTCAGTTTATCTTTTATTTCTTATTTGATTGTGAATTTAAAGTTAATGAATACATTGTGAAATCGTAAAATAGTATATTCAAATATTGCGTTTTATTATATGTTTATGTTTTATCTTATTTAAATAAACGTTAGTTTGATTTTAAACTTACTTGTGTTTCTTTCACCACTTTACTTTTATTTCGTTAGTTAGTCATTTGCTTTTTCAGAATTTCAACTTAACTGCTTTTTCAATTACTAGGTTTAGGGACTTACAAATTCACTGCTTAACGTAATTTAATCTCTGCTGCTTATTTAAGTTTTAACTGCTTATAGTTTCATCCATCAAATTCACGTATTTTTCATGATCTTTTGATTGACAAAATTAGTGGTCTGGAAAAAGTTAAAAATGGAATTTTTCTTTGTTTCTCTGATCAACAAAATCAATTTCATTTTAATACTAAGTACGTTTTGGTGCAAATTCAAGGAAAAGTGCTATTTCTGTGCAGACATGCGTAAGAATTGTATTTCTGCGCAGATACGTGCAGCACTTGAAACCTTAGGTAGATACATCAATGTACATAAATCAGTTTCTTGATGTTATACCTGAATTGGAATTTTGTTTTAAATAGATTTAAATCCAATAGATAAATTGTTTTTTCTCAGTTTAGTTATTGACTTTTTGTCTTAAATTGCTTTAAGACTAATGGTTAAATCTGATTTCTGGTGTTAGCATTAAATTGCGATTTAAGACAATGGCTAAATCGCGATTTAAGACTCAGGCTAAATTGTGTTTTCTGATGTTAGCTGAAATCAATTTAAGACCAATGGTAGTTTTAAATCGGGCCACCTAGAAGTTACTACTAAAAAGTTTTAATTAAGCCTTAAGGAAGGCAAAAATTTTACAATCATGTAAAAATACCAATGACTATTTTAATGGGTTTCAATTGTTGTGAAACTTCTAAAAAAAAGTTGTTAAAAAGGCTATAAGTAGATGATTTTGTACAGGAATTTATTAACAACAAAACTAAGTGACCTCAAGAAATTGTCAAAAAAGTTTGTTGATCAAGAGAGTATGTACAGGCAGAATAAATGTTAAGATTTACACTGTTAATTTTTTTAAGTGTGCTTAAATTTCAACCAGAAAATAATTACCTAAAGGTACTTTGAAGAAAAAAGGGAAATGTAAATACTATGGGCAGTATGGGCGAAACACTGTGTGCAAGAAAAATAACAGAACACATTAACCGAGAATCATCAGAATTTGTCATAAAATAACTCTGCAGTTTAAAAATATTTAATGAATATTTAAAGTAGCTTAAGTCTTCTACAAGTTCAAAATAAGATTATCAATTATATCAATAGAGCAGGTGTTCAAGAACCGTACAATATTAGAAATAAAGTTTACAAACAAATAGAATCAACTGAAATAAATTATAATCACTTCAGTATTAGATACTATGTGCAGTGCATTTAAAAAAATATAAAAAGAAATTAATGAAACCATTTGAATAAAATAAATTTCAAATGTATACAACTTTATTTATCACGGTGTTTAAGAGAGGGGGAAAAATATAACAGGAATTTTGGAAAATAAAAAATGAAGCATACCTGAATCATGAGATGGTTTGTCAGATGGTCTGTCAGAATTAAAAGTAAGTGGAAAATCATGTTCAGAAGAATGTCTTGGTTCATCCTGTCTAAAACTAAATCTGTTAAAATCTCGACGACCACTGCCATGACTGCTTCCTAGAAGAAGCAAGCATTTGAACAAATGAAAGTAAAATTGCATTTACGGATAAGTAAATAATATAGTACACAAAGCAAAATATTAAATGGTAATTTCACCATAAAACATTTATAAGGTCATAGAAACCAACTTGTTAATTATTTTAATTGCTAGAATTATTTTTTAAATTTACAAATAAATTGCTGCTAGCAATTTTAATTGAGAACCCAAATCAAGCTTTAAAAAATACATATATTTGAAAACCATTATTACTCATGATCATTTGTGTAAAATTACTTGCATACAAAATAAAGAGGCGAATAAATAAGGAAAACAAAAACCAAATTTTAACATTAATAAATAATCTTTTGAAAAACAATTACAGTGAAAATGTGATGTCTATAAATGCAATGTAAACACTGAACCATTGCTTTCTATAAATTCCTTTCCAATTAGGAATGATTCCATAATCATTTCAAAAATTTGTATTTTTGTACCCATTCCACCCCACCTGACCCTAATCTGCTGCCGCCAGTCCCATATTAAGCTAGTTGTTTACTGCAGTCTTCAACTCATCATCACTTCCCATCATGCACACATTTGTTGTAGTCAAGATGATCTGAAACAATTTCACTAAATAATGAATGTGAAATGTATGGGAACGTGATGTGCAACTCGTCAAGGCCATTACCGAACTTGAAATATTAGCCATAGTAGAAGCTCTAAAAAAATTCAGAAATTACCTAATGAGAAACAGATTGTAACGGACTGCGCTGCCTTCCAAAAACCAGTTTTGGTGCAAATTCAAGGAAAAGTGCTATTTCTGTGCAGACATGCGTAAGAATTGTATTTCTGCGCAGATACGTGCAGCACTTGAAACCTTAGGTAGATACATCAATGTACATAAATCAGTTTCCTGATGTTATACCTGAATTGGAATTTTGTTTTAAATAGATTTAAATCCAATAGATAAATTGTTTTTTCTCAGTTTAGTTATTGACTTTTTGTCTTAAATTGCTTTAAGACTAATGGTTAAATCTGATTTCTGGTGTTAGCATTAAATTGCGATTTAAGACAATGGCTAAATCGCGATTTAAGACTCAGGCTAAATTGTGTTTTCTGATGTTAGCTGAAATCAATTTAAGACCAATGGTAGTTTTAAATCGGGCCACCTAGAAGTTACTACTAAAAAGTTTTAATTAAGCCTTAAGGAAGGCAAAAATTTTACAATCATGTAAAAATACCAATGACTATTTTAATGGGTTTCAATTGTTGTGAAACTTCTAAAAAAAAGTTGTTAAAAAGGCTATAAGTAGATGATTTTGTACAGGAATTTATTAACAACAAAACTAAGTGACCTCAAGAAATTGTCAAAAAAGTTTGTTGATCAAGAGAGTATGTACAGGCAGAATAAATGTTAAGATTTACACTGTTAATTTTTTTAAGTGTGCTTAAATTTCAACCAGAAAATAATTACCTAAAGGTACTTTGAAGAAAAAAGGGAAATGTAAATACTATGGGCAGTATGGGCGAAACACTGTGTGCCAGAAAAATAACAGAACACATTAACCGAGAATCATCAGAATTTGTCATAAAATAACTCTGCAGTTTAAAAATATTTAATGAATATTTAAAGTAGCTTAAGTCTTCTACAAGTTCAAAATAAGATTATCAATTATATCAATAGAGCAGGTGTTCAAGAACCGTACAATATTAGAAATAAAGTTTACAAACAAATAGAATCAACTGAAATAAATTATAATCACTTCAGTATTAGATACTATGTGCAGTGCATTTAAAAAAATATAAAAAGAAATTAATGAAACCATTTGAATAAAATAAATTTCAAATGTATACAACTTTATTTATCACGGTGTTTAAGAGAGGGGGAAAAATATAACAGGAATTTTGGAAAATAAAAAATGAAGCATACCTGAATCATGAGATGGTTTGTCAGATGGTCTGTCAGAATTAAAAGTAAGTGGAAAATCATGTTCAGAAGAATGTCTTGGTTCATCCTGTCTAAAACTAAATCTGTTAAAATCTCGACGACCACTGCCATGACTGCTTCCTAGAAGAAGCAAGCATTTGAACAAATGAAAGTAAAATTGCATTTACGGATAAGTAAATAATATAGTACACAAAGCAAAATATTAAATGGTAATTTCACCATAAAACATTTATAAGGTCATAGAAACCAACTTGTTAATTATTTTAATTGCTAGAATTATTTTTTAAATTTACAAATAAATTGCTGCTAGCAATTTTAATTGAGAACCCAAATCAAGCTTTAAAAAATACATATATTTGAAAACCATTATTACTCATGATCATTTGTGTAAAATTACTTGCATACAAAATAAAGAGGCGAATAAATAAGGAAAACAAAAACCAAATTTTAACATTAATAAATAATCTTTTGAAAAACAATTACAGTGAAAATGTGATGTCTATAAATGCAATGTAAACACTGAACCATTGCTTTCTATAAATTCCTTTCCAATTAGGAATGATTCCATAATCATTTCAAAAATTTGTATTTTTGTACCCATTCCACCCCACCTGACCCTACTCTGCTGCCGCCAGTCCCATATTAAGCTAGTTGTTTACTGCAGTCTTCAACTCATCATCACTTCCCATCATGCACACATTTGTTGTAGTCAAGATGATCCGAAACAATTTCACTAAATAATGAATGTGAAATGTATGGGAACGTGATGTGCAACTCGTCAAGGCCATTGCCGTATTCATTAACTGTAAAGGATTATATGCCCTCGACGAGTTGCACATCATTTTCCCATCCATTTTACATTCTTTGCTTGGTGAAGTTGTGTCAGAACATTTTGGTTACAAAATTTGTGCACAATGGGAATTTGATGAGTTGAAGACTGCAGTAAACAACAGTTTTGACTCAGGACTGAAGTCAGCAGAGTACAAGACTGAGATTGTCAAACATTTGACCAGAATGCCTAATGCAAATGACAAATGCCTAAATGTATGAGGTGATTATGGGCAGAAGTAAATTAAGCTTCACTTATGCAGGGATTTTTTTCTTTTTAAGCCAACTGTCATTATTTTGTGGATTATTCTCCTATGATAAAAGGCTTTTAATGCTTTTATCGAATAGAGCATACCAATATTCAAAATAATTTTAAAACATTTTATTTTAAAGAGCTATGTATGACTTACAAAAATGGTTACTAAATGGATATCATTATTACTGCAACAATAAATAAAGCATACCATGATCTGAGAAACCATAGCCTCGATCATTTCTTCTGTCTTGCTCTCTAGCAAAATCTCTGAACAAAAAATCATTACTCTCACCATTCCTTTTAAACCGGTCATAACGTCCATAATCTTTGTCATAATTTGATCTTGGCCAATAGGATTCACGGTCAGAAAATCCACCTTTTGATGAATAGCTATCTGTTGAGTTACAAAGAAAAGCTTCCGTAAAGAATAAATGAACAAATTAATATAAAATTATAAAAACTAGCACAGAATACTAAAATATATGTACAGTCGGACCTCTATTTAACGAAGTAGCTAAATCCTGAAAAAAAGTTCGTTATATGGAAAGTTCGTTAAATAGTCACTTTTTAAAATACTTTAAACTACATAAAATAACGACTTGACCCTTTTATGAGGGTTCTTATATTGTGTTTACCAGCCTGGATGCACTCTGTGTGTGGGCCCTTTTTATTTTATTGCAGTTACCAGATCGTCGTAAACATTTCAATGAATTGCAATAAATATGTTTGCGTCACAGCTCGGCGGCACCAAACAGTACAATACTCACAGACATCTGTTTTCAGATAACTTGGGTGGGGAACTGCTAATAAAAATAAACGTGAGAATACACCCTTACATCAGACCTCTTGAATAATAAAAAGAACTGAGATACGAATTGAAAAATACAAACGCTGACTGTGTACATAATTTTAATTATGAATAAATTTAATATAAATATGCAAGGTAATTAAAAAAAACCCGTCACTTCTACTGTAACACCTGTAAAATTTAGAAATATAAACAAAAGATGAAAGTTTAATATCAAATAGAACTTAGTAGTGAGTACGATGTTTGCATCACAGTAATTAGGAAAGTTGAAAAATATAGCTTACTAAAAAAAAAAAAAAAAAAAAAAAATTCACTCGCCAGTGTCAAGTAAAATCATGCATTTTCCCACCCCCGTGTACATGTATTATTCTAATGAAATTCTTTTTTGTTTTTCTCAGATGGATAAATATACTTTAAGAGTGTTTTTAATATTGAATATTTCATGTGAAACAACTAAGATAGAATGAAAAAAAATAATTAATGTAAAAACAAACTACTACTAAAAAATGAGTTTTTGACATGACGGTAACAACCATCATGCGTCAAAAACTTACCAACCCTGGTTTATGGTTTAAAAAAAAAAAAAAAAAAAAAAAATGCCAGATAAAAACTTGCTTAAAAAAAATTATTGTACTTAAGGTGGCTTATGAAAATAATTTGAACTCTTTTTTTCAACGAGCACCCCCTGTCTCACCAAAAGCTAAACATTTTGTGCGCGTGTAAGATTTATCTCTATCCACATCAGGGGGTAGAGATCAAAGCGAGCAACTGATCGATGATATTTTTGGCACGTTATCGCTTTTAGGTTGAGTGTTTTGGAACTTCACAAAAAAGTGGGGGGAGGGGGGAAGTGATCTGACCACAGATGACAGGCTGCCCACAGCTTACAGAAGAAATAAGAGAAGTCTAGGTTCCTCACCCTCAGGGAAGATGCCAGTGACTCAAATTTTACCAACAAAATCCGTGACCCTCTTCACAATCCTAAAGACCCGCTTGTTTACTGAAAACGTTAAATTTTGACCAAGAGAATAATAAAATTTCCATGCATGTTTTTTTTTAAAAAAGGGGTAAAACATGAATCCAAGTAATAGGGAGACAATATGTGTTTTTCTTTTTAGATTTTAATTAGGTTGATCCGGTATTAATTATGCATTTAAATTATTAAAACTGCTGATAATTTTACAGTAAAAAGAACAGAAGATTATAGGAAAATAAAATATTAGTTGTAGCTGTATTTAAGGAATGGTTAAATATTTCTATGAAATATAACTTTTTTTAATTAGCTTTTATTAATTTAATGGGTCAGTTATTTATTTTATTATTGCATTTTATTATTTTTTACTTATTTAACATTTAACAGAAAGATTCTGTTATATAAATATTTCGTTTTAAAAGGCTTTACTGTGTCCAGTAAACTATGAGCATTTCTATTAATAATATTTAATTAAACGTTCACACATTCATTTATAATATATTTTTATTAATAACAAATATTTTTGTTTATCCATTTAAAAAAAAAATCTCATTATACATAAGTGTGTTATAGGTGATTTCGGTATTGATCGGTTTCGTTTTACATTGGGTTTTTTTTGTTTTTTTTAATCTCCGCTTATCCCCCCCCCTACTTATTCTGAATTGAATGATTTACTTTTAATTAATTAGTCATTTAGTCTTTTATTATTCATTTATTGTTATTTGGTAATTTTCGTTTAAGCTGTTCTCAAATTCACACTAGTTACTTTGTGATACTTGCCTAAATGATTTTTATTTGTTAAACGCACAAAACCAGCAGGTGCTCTTGATTAGAAATTAACAAATTGATTAGTGGCTTTTCCTTTAAATGGAAAGGATTTTTCAAGATTTACTGTAAAAATTGGATTTTTTAAAATGAATTTATCGAAAAGAAAAACGCTATTCAGTTTCATATAATTTCAACCGCCATGACTACCAATTTTATGCTTTTATGTATTAAAATAACTCTATAAATGTCATCAAGTTTTTCGATATGCTGAGCGGGGAACAATATGTTTATGAGAACCGCTTTGACGCTACTTTCCTTTATAGACAAGCTCCGTCTTCGAAGCTTTTATAGTTTTCAGTAAATAAAGAGCATTTCTATTAAAAATACTATTATTATTATTTTAATATAGGGCAGATGTTCCCAGTAATGGATTAAGGAATTTCTTTAAAAACTATTTTTGAATTAATAGTTAATTATTATAATCTAGTTTATTCAATATTATATAATTCTGTCAACGATATTTATCATTCTCATAATCTCATTTCCAGTATATTAATCAAAATTTTATTGTAAATAACTGAAATATATCAAATACCCAAAATTACAGTAATGAACACCCTCTGTTCCAGTAATGGATACCATCTGTTCCAGTATTGGGCACCCCATAAAAATAAATAGTTATAACTGTTTTTATGACTGTATTTAGAACCAGAATTTAATGAAAGCATATAAATGAAACAAAATAGTTATTTTCAAGTAAATTGAACAATTAGAAAATTTTGTAATATACCGCTTCTGGGCATGAGATGACTATTGGGCTAAGTCACATGTTCGAGAAAAATCGATTAGTGGGTCATTTTGGGTCACTGTGGGTCCAGTTAATTGTATCTAAAAAACGGCTCAAAACATTTTGACAAAATTTTGTATTATATCGTTTCTGAGCTTGAGAAGACCATTGAGCTAAGTCACATGTTCCAGAAAATTAGATTAGTGGGTCAAGCTAATTGTATCTAACAAACGGCTCTAACGATTTTGACAAAATTTTGTTTTCTATCGTTTTCGGGCACGAGAATACCATTGGGATAGGTCATATGTTCAACAAAATTAGATTAGTGGGTCATTTTGGGTCACAATGGGACAGGTGTCAAGCCAATTGAATCTAAAAAAGGCTCAAAACATTTTGATAAAATTTTGTAATATACCGCTTCTGGACATGAGATGACCATTGGGCTAAGTCACACGTTCGAGAAAAATCAATTAGTGAGTCATTTTGGGTCACAATGGGACAGGTGTCAAGCCAATTGAATCTAAAAAAAGGGTCAAAACATTTTGATAAAATTTTGTAATATACCGCTTCTGGGCATGAGATGACCATTGGGCAAAGTCACATGTTCAAGAAAATTCGATTAATGGGTCATTTTGGGTAAAGCTAATTATATCTAAAAAACGGCTCAACACATTTTGACAAAATTTTGTATTTTATCGTTTCTAAGCATGAGAAGACCATTGGGCTAAGTCACATGTTCGAGAAAATTAGATTAGTGGGTCATTGTGGGTCAAGCTAATTGTATCTAACAAACGGCTCTAACGATTTTGACAAAAAAAAAAATATTACATTGTTTTCCAGCTCGAGAAAACCAGTGGGATGGGTCACATGTTCGGTAAATTTAGATTAGTGGGTCCCCCTTGCTAGTTAATATAAAACAAGACAAAACACAACTATGTGCTATTTAATTTTTTCCCCTTTGAATAATAAATATTAGTAAAATATTACCAAATTTTAAAAACTTAACAGTAATGAAAATATTTAGTAAAACGTTTACCAAACGGATGTAATATTAGCATTTTAAATAAGTTACTTAAATTTAGTTTGAAATCAAATCTAACATTTTATGCTTTTAAAAATGCCACCCCCTCCCCCAGAAAAAGGAAAAATAAAAATATTTATTAGAAAAAGAAAGATATTTTACAAAAATGATTAAATTTTTAAATGTGTAAGGCATGCATAAAACCATATAATGACAACATTAAAAATATATTTAAAAGAAAAGAAAAAAAAAGGAAAAGAAATATATATTTATGGTATCATAATTTATTTCATTTGTTAAAATAGTTTATTATCACAAAATTTTTGACTATATATAAATATATATCTGTCACTTCATTGGCAGATTTCACTTTAGCACCAAAGTGCAATAGCTAATGGATAATCTTTCGTAATCATCAGATCTAAATAGCGAAATGATGTCTTTGAGCAAATGCAAAGGATGACTTTAAAAAAAATTGAACTATTTTTTGGGGTGGGGGTGGGGGGAGGGCTTTGATAAATATCAATAAAGTCCCTTCTTAATTATGTATAAAATTTGGGCTGGTTACGCTATTTAAAGATCAAGTTATAGTAGTTTTAATATGTCGGGACCTTATAGTTTAATATCTAATTACTCTAAAATTTGGAGGGCATAAAAAAACTAAACTAAATCCTTTCTTATAATAATTATCTTTTCTCATAGAATAAATGAACAGGCTGCATCAATTAGGCTCTGAGTTATAGTTGTTTGAACGTGTCGGGCCTTAATATTTATTTTATGCTAAAATTTTGGAGGCTTAACGACAAAGTCCCCTTATAATAATTATATATTGCCGTATAAAATTTGAGCATGTTTTTTTCAATCAGAGATCAAAATTATATCAGTTTTAATTTGCCGGGCTCTTATACTTAATTTATACTAAAATTTAGGGGCGAGGCCTTCGATGAAAAATCCTTTAAAAATCCTTCTTTTAAAATTATTATGTTTACCCATACAAAAATGGGCGAGGCTACATCACTTTGGGCCCGTATTGTAACCGTTTGAATGTGCCGGACCTTATATTTAATTTATGCTAAAAAATGTTTGGAGCTTCGATAAACCGAGAAAGTTCCCTTTTATAATTATGTACATGCATATAAAATTTGGGTTATTTGTGTTAAATAGATTCTATGTTCTAGCCATTTTAATGTGTTGGGTCCTTGTATTGCAATTACACTAAAATTCTATGGGACTTCGATATTAAAAAAAAACCTTATCCATCCCCTATAACATTTATATATACCCGCATAAAACGTTAGCGGATTACTTTAATTACGGCCCGCATTAAAGCCGTTTTAATGTGTAGGGGCTTATATTTAGTTTACACTAAAATTAGAGGGCGCGACGACGAAAAATAGACTGTGCACGCCCTCATAATGATTATGTTTACTTATAGAAAATTTGATGGGGCTAAAGCAATCACTGCGCTGGTTATAGTCATTTTAATGTGTCGGGCCATCTGAGCTATACTAAAATTTGGTGGAAGGAGAACTTTTTAGGAAAAGACAAAAAAAAAAAAAAAAAAAAAAAAACCCCTGTTCTATCTATATTCCTTTACTATTCAAAATCCCTATTCCAAGACCCAATGCTTTTACAAGAACTAGGGAACAAGAACTTTTGGTCTCCCCCTTCTATGGCAACCCTTGACCCCTATCGTGACCCTTTTATATCCATAGAGCTCATGTAATCAATTAGGTGAATTTGACAATGTGACAGGTTTGTAAAGGATTTTAGGTATAGCTAATTTTTAATTCAAAATTACAGTATTTTGATTAGAATAAATTTTAAAAGTTGCCTAATTACGTACAAGAAAACAAATCAAGTTTTGCTTGCATAAGCTCCAAATTTTTATATCTTTCTTCAATCTATAGTTATAAACGAATAAAGACTACACATTATACTTTTTGAGATTTTTCGAAACTTTAACATGAATTTAAAAATACTCAAAACTGTTTTAAAAATATTTTAAGCTTATAATGTACTGAAGAGCATCCGTACTTATATGCTGAAAAAAAATTTTTTTGGAAATTTTGAAATTTGAATGAACAAAAAGGATAAGTATTTTCTCCATAGGATAACATGGGAATCGACAATGTTTCTTTCCCACGAGATAAGTCCCCTTAAGTCTAAGGAATAGTTCAAGCTTACAAATAATTATTTAAAACTTTTTTTTTTAATGAATCATGAGCAAAATTCCTATAGAAACTCTCCAAATTACATTAATCTGAGATTTTAATGCTTTTTATGTCAGCTTTTTGTGTCATTTTAAGCATTTAGAAAATTTGATTTTATTCAGTGATTTAAACATTTTTTTAAAATCGCTGATTAAAATCATAAATCTTTAAAATGACAAAAAAAAAAAAAAAAAAATTCTATATAGTAATTTCGCCTTATGAATTAATGAAATAGGTTTTTAATAAATGTCTGCTAGCTTAAATTATTCCTTAGGCTTGTAAAAAAATTAAGTACAGTAAATTTATAAAAAGCAAGTTTTTATCTGGCATAAAAGCAAATCATTATAAAAGTTTTGTTTTAACATATTATAAATTGAATATTTTCAAATGACTCACCAAAGCAGTTGTTCAAGTTCAAGGGATCAAGAGTGTTTTTGCTTTCTTCAGTCAGAGGCAGGCCAGACTGATTTGGGGCACACTTTAGAGAGAAAAAAGACCACATTAATGTAATGATAAATAATAAACTAATAACTCTTCTTCCCTGACTCCACCCTCCTAAAGTCTTTGCTTCTTCCCCTTTACCCCTCTCTGACACTTTGCAATGACAATACAAAATAATCATAATTTCCCTTTCTAAATAATTAAATATTAAATAGATTTAACATTTTAAAACTTCGTACAGAGGAGGGAGAAGGGTAAAGGGGAAAAATCCAGGGAGGGGGGTGAGGAATTTAGATGAATGATTTATTGTTACAATAAAGAAACAAACAGAACTGAAAAGTTTTACAAATTTTAGACTTTTAGACTGAAAACTTTTAAACTTTGTAAGCTGAGGAGCAGAGGGGGTTAGCAAAATTTAAAAAAAAAGCAGACTTTTTTGAGAGGGAAGCAAAAAGAGGTTGATTAGATGATTACATCAGTGTAATAGCAGAATAGAACAGGGCGTCTACAGAATCTGGGAATCATGGAAAAATCAGGGAGGTTTATCAATCTGGAAATATCAGGGAAAACTCAGAGGACTTTGTAAAAATACTCGAAAATCAGGGAAATTTGTCTATAAGTGAAAATATTTGCATTTTCACCTTGCCAACGAGACTGATTCGTCTGTGGTATATACCATATTTTTTCACATGCTGAATAGTCTTTCCCAATATTTTTAAAAAGATTCACATGTTCAGAGTTTTGATATTTAATGCAAATTAAGGTGATCAGATGTCCTCATTTTCTGTAGATAGTGCTTATATTGAACGCAATTTACCCATTTTTAAAAATTTTAAATGATACATTAGCATAACCTGAGAAGGTGGCCAGCTTAATCCAATTAGCTATCCTGTCAGATGTAGATAAATCTTAGAATTGAATATTTTTCAGAAGATAAGGAAATTTTCTGGTCACCCTATATCCATTGGACAATATGTGAAGTTGTCGGACTAAATTTTGAGTTCGGATTCGTATTTATAAAACTGTCAATCAATAATTAATGAATATTAGGTAATTTTTAGGTTTTTCTCTTGTTTTTTCTCCCGAATGAGATATTAGCAAGCTGGATAAGTCAGAATTGGCATACATGGGAAAATACCGTATGTGTCGTATAATGGAAATCATGGAAAAATCAGGGAACTTTTTAAGATTTCTGTAGACACCCTGTAGAACATTTAGAGGATTGAATTTTTAATACCAAAAAATTAAGGATAATCAAAATTTTTTAAATACAAAATATTTTCAAAATAAAAACAAATTTCATTCATCAGGCCAGTTTACAGCGATATGATGTATTGTTGAATCTGTAGTTTTAGTGCTGGGCATTTTATGAAGTGTCCGTTTTTCTGAGACTGAATATTGTGAAGTCTGTTTTATCGAGATTGAAGTTTTGAAAGTTCTGTTCTTCCAACTTCAATTTATGTGAAAGTCCTGTAAACTGACTTAATTTTCCCTTTGGGCAGATCCCTGATCACTAATTATATAGCTGGTATCAAACCATTCTAAGGTTTAAAAAATACATAGTCATATTATAACAATATTTTCAATAATAACAAAGTATATAGCATATCTGCCAACTTTTAAAAATGGTAAAGTGTAAAATGAAGTACGGTTGACATACAATTTTTTATTCATAAGAACGCGAGACCCATGTAACCCAATTTTTATGTAATTCTTAAACTACATTTATACACCCTTTTTAAAGTACATATTCATATTGTTAAATAATACAGTTATCACCATTATATAGATTGTTTTGATGAGAGAAAAATATGAAAACCATTATAAAATTCCTAAAAAAACTGATTTTAAAGACACATTTTTTTTTTTTTCATTTTTACATTTGAAGTATAACGTCTGAACAAATTTTTTTTAAGTATGACTTTTTACATATAATGAAAATTAATAGATAAGGTTTCATTGTCAAAAACTGACAAAAATTAACTCATTTTTTTTACAATCCCCTAATTGCATTCAGCTTTGCCGTTATTAAAAGCAACAAGAAACTAATTCATAATTTAAGGGAAGAAAAATGAAACAAAAACTTTGCAAAAAAGTGTAAAAATAAGTATCCTAAGTGTAAAAACTGATCAAAAAGTGTACATTTTTTACACCTAAGTATAAATGTTGGCAAATACGGTATATAGTCTAATATGGATCAAGGATAATAATGAATAATAATAGAAATAATAATAAATAGTCAAATAATAACAATAATATGCCATAGATCTTGGTAATTACCAAGATCTACAGATGGCAGGGATGATATTGCAGTAATGTAAAAAAGAGTAAAAAGGAAATTATTTAAAAGGACTATTCGTACGAGACAATTTAAAATTTTTAATGTTACAAATCTGCAAAATAAACGTGGCTTGGCTTAGGAAATTTTTATATTACCATAACTAATTTTTAAAATTTGTTATTATGTTAGATAATAATGTACATGCCATCAAGGTAAAGCATAATTGTCTTTTTCAACTGCCTATATACAACCTCTTTAAATAATGAAAAATTACAGGACTTTTAAATCAGCATCAAGAAATAAGTGGTTAAAAAATATTTGTTAAATAAAAAGTAAACAGAAAAAAAAGCTAAAAATGAAAAATTATAGTAGAAATTCAAATATATACCTTGGCCATGGCTAAATCCTTATCTCCAGATATCGGTGGTTTTATTGAATGATCACAATTAATAGATGGCACAGCAACCTATAAATAAAATATTTAAATTGTACAGAAAATAACATATTTTTTAATTTAAAAATAATAATGAAATAAGTGTTAGAAAAACTGAAGGGAAACCTGTTATAAGTAGCTGTACAATGAATTTAAATTTTAAAAATACATAAAAATTCCCAATAAAATTAACATTGCAGTTTTCTATTAAAGATTGTCTTCTGCTTGAAATACAAACAGATAAAAAATGAAAACATCCTCTGACACGAGAAACCAATAAAAGAAAAAATTAAACAGGAAATTATGTGGAAATTAAAATAGTACTGTTGAAACTAGATATGAGCTAGATTGACAACTACATTTAGAACAAAACAAATAGCAATAAATTATACGAATATTGATCAATGTTTTTGCTGGGAGAAAAAAAAATGATGACCACCCACAAACAAACATTAAAATTATGAGAAAGCACATACGTTTTTAAAAAAATTGATAAAGAATAATTATCAGTAAAAAAAAATAAGACAGAAATGAAGTGGTATTTCTTACATTAACTTCTGCTCCAAATGGTGCACTAGGTGTTATTTTTGGAAGATATCTTCTTTTACATAAATAATTTATTAATGTATAACTTATAATTATTCATATACTAGCCACTTCTCGCAACCAGTTTGGTCTCCTTTAAATGTATGTTAAGTATTGCTATATGCAACATGTTACTTTTATTTGTCATTGTTTACTTTCTTAGTTTTTGACCCAAACCTGAAAATTCTGACAGAGAAATAAAGAACGCTTTACAATCATGGCAGTAGTTTGTACATTTTTTGTTGTTGTGTATTTCATCTTTCTGGTATAAAGCTTGACATAAATGGCTTAACTCTGATATTTAAGCATTCATGTGCGCTTGCTTATTAATTGCAATATGTTTTCTAAATCAGAGATTTTTAAACCTATAAAATAATCTGCCGTAATTGTGTCCACTGCCAATTGGCATATTTTAGCCAATACGATTTGGCACAATGCAGTGTCTTCTGTGAAAACCCATTAATTTTATCCACACTCACATTGAACTACAGTAGACTCCCTTAAATCCGCGACCCTAAAATTTGCGAATGCCTAAAATCCGCGTATTTTTTCAGATATAAACAATGAAATTTACAGTTAAGTTGCAGGAACAAAATTCAAGATGGTGCCAAAATCAGCGACTACCGCAATGTTTTTTTTACTAAATTTTTTGTTAATCATTCTCTTTTGGTTGTTACAGCTGATTTATTACTAAATAAATTTAACAATACTTTTGATTTTTATATAAATTAGCATATCTATATGATGACGTATCGATCTTACGATCGCTTTACTACTGGATGGCAGCACAGGACTTTTGGAATCGAATTAAATCGATTTCATCGGTAATAATTTAACATTTTTCTAAATTTTTACTTTACATAATTATTTTAATAATTACTTATGTTTAAACTTATAAATTATTTTAATATTTTACTTATTTTAATGTTTCACTTTATTGTAAACATTCATTATAATTTCCCTTGCTTAACTACCAATCAAATTAATGTTTCAAAAATGTAAACAAATCAATGACCAGAAATCTGCAAAATTCTAAAATCCGCACAACCTCTGGCCCCAAGCTGTGTGGATTTGAGGGAGTCTGCTGTATATTGTTGCTAATATCTTCTGCCACTTTTATGTTAACCGGGTGCAAATTTCACTAAATTCTTTTGTCAATAGCAACTTTTTTTTATGTATGTGTAAATTAGAAACAATGCTTTCATGTTTAAATAAAATGTTTTCATTTATGATCAGGGATGGGGAAATACATAATTTTATTCAGCACTGGTGAGTATTTTCTGATAGGGCAAATAAATTTTTAGGTACTCTCTGAAAAACTGCAGGCTATAGAGATATCCCCAAAACTTTTTTTTTACTAGTTAGATATATTTTGCAACTTTCCAAACTACCACACAGGGTTGGCATTTTTGCATACCCTGTGCATACCTGGCAAAAAGGTATTTTTGCCAGGGCAGCGGCAAAAACTGGAAAACACCAGGGCAAAAATGGGAAAAACCGGCAAAAATGGCAAATTCCTATATGTCTTTAATGTGTAATAAAATTTATAAGCTAATAAGGTTAATAATGGTATAAACAATTAAATTTAATAACATATCATTAATATTTTTATTTAATTTGCTAATTAATATAATTAAATATTTTTACATATTTTAAATCTTTATGAAATAGGTGGGATTCAGTCTAATAGTTAAGAATTTAAGGACCAAATTAGAAATTGGATATCTAATTTTTTTTTTCTTATGTAAAGTATTTTGTCAGCCATTAATATTTTTTTAATTATCAAAAGGTTTTATATAACTTGGCTACTTTTGTTTTACGTAATGAGTCTTAAAAATATGTAAGTTATCTTAAAATATGTATTGTATATTTGAATTTCTAACGCATATAAGCATAAAAGTTTTACTCATTTAGAGCCTCCACATTTCTAGTATGTGAATAATCAATAATTGTAAAAACATGAATAAATAATCAAATTTTCTATTTATTTAAATAAAATTAGTATTTTTTTCATTTATAATTTTGTTAAAAGTTAGTATTCTTTCATAAAATGCATAATTATACACTTATTTAACTTAAGCGTTTGAAAATAAATTTAGAATATTGATTTTTTAACTATTAAGTTTCTTTTTTCTTTCATGAAATATTTTTTTTCTCTTTTTCTGGGAAAAAAATTAAGCGGGCAGCCTATTTTTGCCACCACTTTGGCAAAAACCTATTTTTGCCAGGATGTTTTTTCCGCGTTTTTTTCCACCTATGGCAAAAACTTGCCAACCCTGATTGTAACAGTAAAATAGCAAATATAGCAAAAAAAAAAAAAATTCCTTTTTCAATAAAGAGGTATGGAAATTTTTAACTCCAGGAGAGGAGATAATAAAGATTTATAAATATGACAGAATAAGTTGCAGTTTTAAAGATTTTAAATTTTGTGTGCTAAGAAAAAATGAAGACGCGGAAAATTTGAAAGTGAAGAGGATTTTAGACAGTTAATTAGTTATTGTTACAATAAAGTAGAAATTTAAGGGAAGACTTTTAAAGATTTTCTAAACTTCGTGAATGGGAGGAAGGAGGGCAGAGGTTTTTCAGGAGGGGGGTTTAGTAGAGTAAATGATCAGTTATCCAATAAGGTAGGGGTGCACAACCTTTTTAAGAGAAGGGCCACTTACAAAAATGTCTGAGTTGTCGAGGGCCATATCAATAACATTAAATCTTATTTGATTGAATGCTATAGAAATTCAAAATTCTACTACACAAAATTGCTAATACAAGACCTGAGATGATCTATGATTTTATTTGGATATGGATGATAATGAAAATCAACTAGAAGTTTTTTTTCTTTTATAATCGCATTTTTTATGTTCTTACGCAAGTTGTGCTTTCCTTTATTTGTATATCCTAAAAGAAGTGTAAGTTACTGATTGTAGGGGTGTAAAATTTTTTCAAAAATCTAGGAGCCAGTTACTATCGATAACAAATTTGTAAAATGAAATTACAGTATAAGTTAATAATAGTACATACAAATTACTCTTTTTAATTAAATATATCTGACACATGACATAAATTTTTCTTGTATAAAAAAGTAATGTTACATAAAATTATAAATATTGATATAAAACAATTGGAAGTGCTGATGTAAAATACAAATACTCATTTAAAAACTTCTTTAAACACCTCAAAAGTACAAATATGTAATTCACTTCAAGGACTATATGCCATAAATCAATACTGTTAACTTATTGTTTGTCCTCATTTGCTTTTAAATTTTTATGATATTTATGACCGCTCATGTGTCTTGTTGTTTTTGATGTAAAGTACCAGCATTCAACTGCTTTTGTAGGATCAAATGCTTCTACAGAAGGTCCATTTAAATTTATTAATAATAAATCATTTAAATTTTGTGATGTCAAAGTAGAGCGAAACTTGTTCTTGATAAAATTCATTGTGCTGAATCCTCGCTCACATGATGCAGTTGCCACATGTATTACAGATACAATTTGCCGAGATTTTGATAAAATTGGAAATTTAGAATCATTTTTCATTGATTTGATCAAAAGCTGACTAAATTTCATGTCTTTGCATTGTACCTTAAACTCGTACCATTCATAAAGAGCAATTCTTTCAGTTGTTTCCAAATCAACAGTCAATGTGACAAAATATTTCTGCAAATGATTTAATAATTTTAATAAGTCCAGTTCAGTGAAAGAGAACTTCATTTTTTTTTTTTTTTTTTAAGAAATCTTATTACATGAGAATGTTGAGACATGATCTGGAAGGGATAAAAATTTAGCTCAGTGATAAAAATTAAACTCAGATTATATAATTTTTTATAATTTTATATTATTATTATAATTTTATTATTATAATTTTATAATTTTTTTTCATAATTAGCCAAGATATTAAATATTATAGTATTATTAAAGATATTAAATTAAATATTTACCTTTGCTTCATCTGTAAATGTAAAAAGAGTTCTTGTGGTGTTCAGTTTTGTTTTCTTAACTGAAAGGTACGAATATTTAAGCACAACTTGTGTCAAAAATTTAAGTACTACTAAAATTTTTAAATAAAGCTAACACACATAATGCAATTTTTAAAAATCTAGAATCAAATAATGTCAATTCAATTTGATAGAGTTCTGTTACCATCTGGTATCGGTGAAAACTGGGAAATTCAGTTAGTAGCCAGTGGCCGGTAGACTCAGTTTTATTAGTTGCCACTATGTTTCAAACTTTCTTGACATCTAGATAAAGTATAATTGTTGTATACCTAAATATACATATTTTTCTATAAATCAGTTTTGTACCAGCCAACTTCATGATAATAGGAAAGCAGTATAAATTCTAGAAATTACTTAAAAACCACAAAATCTGTTATCATATTTTTTAGAGTATATTTTTGGATTATTTGTATATGTTCATAAACACAATTATCATCACATTACTGTTACTTTCTTTATATAAAAAATAACTAGATCAAAATTCCAACAGCTAGGTGTATATAATTAAAAATCAAATAAAACACAATAAAATGTTATTTCAAATTTTATTTAATAAGTAAATGTGTTAACATACTACACACACACACGTTACATACAGTTGCATGCCTGTTTGTGTTCCGGGGAATCCCCAGAATTCCGGGGATTTGATAAAACGTAACCCGGAAATTCCAGAGTTACATATTCATGAGATTCTTCCGCGATTTTCCGATTTTTTACCGTTTCTCGCATTGAGGATTTGTTCCAAAATTAAAAAAAAAAATCGGTCGTCAGTCCGAAAATTCGGATGTAAAATATCACAAATTTCGGCAAGTGATCGCCGAAAAAACAATTCCGTCAATCGTTCGCAGAAAAAAATAGCCAATTTCGCAAAATATCGCGGAAAATGACAACTTTCGTCAAAGGATCGCAGAAAAAACACAATTTTCGTCGAAATATCGCGAAAAATGTGGATTTAGTCTCTAAGGATCACGAAAAAACTCGGAATTTTGTCAAAAGACCGCGAAAAAGAAACTAATTTCGTCAAAGAATCGAAACACGCGAATTCTGTCAAAGGATCGCGGAAAAAACCAATTTCGATAAAAAATCGAATAAAAAAAGTGAATTTTATGTCAAAGAATCACGTAAAAAACACATTCTGTCGAAAGACCGCAAAAAAAAAAAAACACGAATTTCGTAAAAGAAGTCGGAATAAACGCTTATTCTAAAAAAAGATCGCAGAAACAACGGGAATTTTGTGAAAAGATCGTGAAAGAAACTGGAATTTAGTTAAAAGATCGCGGAAGAAACCCGATTTGCATCAAAAGATCGCAGAAAAAATGTGCATTTCGCCAAAAGATCGCAGAAAATACGGGAATTCCGTTAAATCGCGGGAAAAAACGCAAATTTTGTCAAAGGATCGCAGAAAAAAACTACAGTTGTCAAACGATAGCGGAACAAACGCAAATTTTGTAAAAAGATCGCGGAAAAATCGCGAATTTTGTAAAAAGATCGCGGAAAAAACGGGAATTTTGTCAAAAGATTGCCGAAAAAAAAAACGAATTTCGTCAAAAGATCGACGGAAAAATTGTAATTTCGTTAAAGATCGCCGAAAAAACGGGATTTTCGTCAAAAGATTTCCGAAAAAAAGCTAATTTCGTCAAAAGATTGCCGAAAAAACGCAAATTTCGTCTAAAGATCGCCGAAAAAACGGGATTATATGATCTAAAGATTGCGGAAAAAATGGGAAATTCGTCAAAAGGTCATGGAAGAAACTGAAATTTCGTCAAAAGGTCGCGGTTGCGTGACTCCGTGAAAGTTCAGCCTTTTTTTTCAGAGGATTTTATCAAGTGTTACAAACAGCCATGCAGTTGAAATCTAAGCTGGTGAGTGTATTTAACAGGATTAACAGGTTCGCAATTAGCTTAGTTACACCTGTTTAGTAGCTTTCTAGAATCAATTCCCTATGACAATAACTTTATAATTTTAGTGGTAGTTACAGATTTTTGGTTTGAAACTTTGTCCAAGTTATTTCTTGTCTCCCTGTATATAAACTCTAAAGCTCATGACGTCATTGAGAGTTCCTAATAAGCGGTTTCTGTGTATTTCCTCGCTTTTGCTGTGCTATATTCCGGGAGGTAACACCTTCAAACTGCGGAAAAATTTCCCAGAAATTGGTTGTTTCTTTGAAAGAATTCTACCGTGTGCCATGATGGAGTCCATAGGAGAATGAATCCTTTCTTTCAAATATGACATTTTCACCATAAGAACCATTCACCCCTTCCGAGATTAGAGTGTCATTTAAGCAATTCTTTTAAAATTCCTGAGTTTTATTAAATATTCATTTTAATTAATTGGAAATTATGTACTTTTCAGATATATTTTATTTGTGTATACCAAGAATCTTTAAATAAATAGCAAGTGTCTAGTCTAGTCTATTTTTCTGCAGGAATATACCATCACTCACACAGTTCTAGTAAAATATTTTAATTATGTTAGATGTAAATTTTCCAACTGGGCGAAAAATGTCTGGACCAGGATTCGAACCGGGGACCTCCTGGCTGAAGCCGCCAGTGCTCTGCCATCTGAGCTATCCAGACGATTGTGGTCGAACTTTTTCACCCAGCTAACCTTGATGATTACAGCATCTGGTCTGAAACCTGGTTCAGCTCAACAGAATAAATCACAGGTAAAGGAACTCCAGAAGTCGCTGGATACGAAATTACACTAGATTAATATTAACACAATTATACTAATTGGTAAACAAATCATATTAGATGTAAATTTTCCAACTGGGTGAAAAATGTCTAGACCAGGATTCGAACCTGGGACCTCCTGGCTGAGCAGCCAGGAGGCCATTCATATATCTAACAAGTAGCAGAAATTTTGTTGTCCATCTGCAGCAAACCAAAATTTATCCGTGACCGAACAATGCTGAAACAAGCTGTTCTAAATGCTTATACAAGGGTCGATCCAGACAAAATTTGGGGACTATTTAGGGCCCCTTCACAAAAATAAATCTAATAAAATGGGCACCTTCACAAAAATAAACTTAATAAAACAGGCCCCTTCATAAAATTCCTTTTAATAAAATAGACCCTGTACCTTTTAATAAAATAGACCATTCTTTTTCATAAAAACTGTTTTAAAATGTGTAATTTGTAAATAAAACCCATCACGAAAAACAAAAACTTTAGCAAAGGGATTTAAAGAATGTTTTTGTTCATAAATTCTTTGTTCGAATTTTAGAACTGGATTTCAACTTTCGTTACAAAATGTTATTTTTCACAAAAATAACTTCTACTTTTCATAACTAAAGCCTCAAGAATAAAAATCTGCATCGACCCCTGTTATAGTATCCCATAAAACAAGCAAAAATTTAATTTTACAAAGAAAATGCAATAAGAAACATAACTCTTAAAACAAAGTAAACTTTTAGTGATTTTTTTTTTAAGCACAGTATTTATTTTTAAGCTAGTAGATAAGCAACGCTGAAAATAATTTGCACCACTGCTGCCATGCTGCACAGTTTCTGCTACGGGGCATATCTATAATTTTTTTATTTCTATAACTAAATGGGAAAAGAGCATTTAAAAGAACTCAACTATTTTTAAATCTTATTAAACCAGGGTTCCCAGCATCAGGGGTAATAAATCTGTAAAGTCATGGAATTTCAAAGTAGTCCAGGAAATTTCAAAATATATAGGAAAAATCAGGGAATTTACAAATATTTTCTAAAGTCTTGGAGAAAAAAAATGAAAATTGACGCAAAATTCATCAAATAGTCCCGGGGGGGGGGATTAATTTTGACAAAGGACTGCAAAAAATATTAGAGATGGGAATTATTTAACATATTAGGATAAATAACAATGTTATTCGTTTATAGTGCATTATTTAGTAACAGATTAACGGAAAGTCCCTGTTAAATTTGGAACACATTACCTGCAAAGTATATAAAAAAAGAAAAGAAAAGAAAGCATGTGTTTTTATTATTTATTTATTAGTTTCTCAATACTGTGTTTTTAGAAAATAGTGAGTTAGAAATTTTAATACAATTGTAACTAATTTGAGAAACGTAATAAAAATCTGCTCCGATGAATTGCTTTTAATTAAAAGTGTGTAAATAACATTTTCAGGTTCTTGTGGGTTATCTTTGGATAGACGTTGATAAATATGGCTGCAATGAAGTCGGGATCATATTTCTTTTTTTATAAATCATGTTGTTAAAGCAGTGTTTATTTTTATATAGCATGTGTTTTTTTATCGTTTGCCAAAAGCTAATTTCTAAACCATTAGTTTTAGAGGTGTAGTTCCAGTTGCAAAAGTGTTTCAAATTTTGTTCTGTATCATATAAAAATCGATTTACGTTAAATAGCTGATTTTTAAATGCTTAAAAAATTAAAGAATTTTTACAGTATCTCTGGGGCTTATAAGCTTCTCTATGTTTTAAGATGTAAAAACAGTAAAAATTTATTCTTCTATGGCCAAAACTGAGTTAAGATACTTGAATTTAATGAATTTTGTGATTTTTAGTCAGCAAATATTTAAAAACAAGTTTTTAGTATTACATTGATAAATTGCATCTGACTAAAAATGTATAAATAATGTTTTCGTGTTCTTGTGGTTTTCGCTATGCATATGCGTTTATACACATGGCAGCAACGAAATCGGGAATAAAATTTTACCCCCCCCCCCCCCCTTTTTTTTATGTTGTTAAAACTGTTTATTTTTATACAGGATGTCTCTTCTTATTGTTTACCAAAAGCTAATTTCTAAACCATTAGTTTTAGAGGTATTGTTCCAATTGCAAAAATGTTTCAGATTTTGTTATGCATCATTTAAAATCCAATTTATGTTAAAATAAGTGCTTTTTAAATAGTTCAGGAATTAAAATTTTTTCACAACGTCTGGGTCCTATAAGCTTCATTCAAAAAAAGTTTCTCAGTGTTCTAACCACTAAAACAGTAAAAAATTAATTTTCCTACAGCTAAAACTTATTGAGTTATGATACTTAGAACTTTATGAATTTTCGACGTTTTTGTCACCATAAACAAAATACATGTTTTTAGTACCAGAAAAGCTGAAAATGCATAAAATTAAAAGTATCATAACTAGGTGAGTTTTGTCCTGTAAAAATCAAGTTTTTAAACAAAAACTGATTTTAATGGTATGGATTCACCTTAACAAAAAACAATGTCTATAAGTATGTCCCAAAATTATTTCAAACATTTTGTTTAAAGGCCTTCTAATTAAAACACCCGTTGACATCATACACAGCCATTAGTTATACGTTAAAAAAATAAGTTTGTTGGAACCTGTTACTAGTGCAAGCGTGGAACGATGCAACCTGTTAACCAAAAGTAATTCTATTTCCCATCTCTAAAAAATATGTAACAAATTTCGTTATATGCCCATTTGGTCAGGGAAAGTCATTGAATTTGCTGGGAACCCTGTAAACATTATTTAAAAAAAATTTTGGAAAATGATGCCCAAAATATTATTAAAAATCTTACATGGTTCAATCTTTATAATCACAGGTTTCGAGCTCTGTGAATTTCCGACAAGGTTCTGGTTGAAAATACGTATTTTATACTTCCCTACCGGAATATCAGTTATGCATATGTGTGTTTCTTTGGAAGTATACTTGTATGGATCTGCTACTTCCGGTATTTTTGCAATCGTTATCTTGTAGCAAGATCTACTTTCGGGACTCCTGCTTTCGTCCCATTTCACCCATAGACTGTTGTTCTCATCTAGCATTGCCTGTACGTTTTTCACTGTAGATGGTTGCTCTGCAATGAAAAATTGTTCTTTATCATGCAAAAAAGACATGACCTCTTTTACATTTAATGAAGGCACAAAACATGACATAAATAAGTTCTAAGATGAACACAAAAATGCAAAGTCTGCAATTATTATGGATACTGTGGGGAAAAATTTATTCCCAAGTATTTTTAACATTCCCTTAATCTACAGGCAAAGTTTATTAATCCGCACAAGTTGGGACCAAAGGTTGTGCAGATTATAGAATATTATATAGATTACAGGGCTGGAAAAAAGCCGGCCTTTTTCACAAAAGGCCAGGCCGGCCGTCTTTTATTGGCTTTTTTCCCAGGGCGTATCTTGCTATTTATTTTAAACAACTATATATGTTAATTTACTTTACTAATGGCTATTTTCTATAAATTACAACTAAAATGTTATGAGATTTATTTAAAATCTTGTTTGAGGTTCATTTTTATAGCCAATTAATAACTGATATACCATAAAAGCCTCATAAGTAACCAATAGGATCACCTGGGGTAATTCCTGGTCAAAAAGCATTAACATCTAATTATTATAAAAACTATTAAAGGTATTGTTCCCAATTTTTTGTGGAATAAGCCGCAACCCTCCGGAACTCAAGGCCGTGACAGTAAATAAACATGGCGGACGTTCCCATCCTATGAATGCATCAAAAAAGACATGAATACTTCTCTCCAAAACAAAACAAAAAGTACTTTTATACTAAATAGCTTATAATCGCCATATAATAATAAATATAGACCTTTAAATACATTCCTGTATATTCATTTATGTATACTTTAATATATATTCAATTAGTTAGTTTTAATAATGGTTTATTATTGATACTTTTTACACACGGCTGTAATTCCTTAACTTTAATAAAAGTTCTTGCATTTATGTTTGAAAAAAAATATATATAAATATATATAAATTTTAGTTTCAATAAAATAACTGTGAAAAATTTTAGAATATTTAACAGGCATTAGTACAATCCATAAAACAATAATAGTATATTCATATTTACATGTATACTTTTAACATTTATTTATTTAAATTTTATATATATATAAAAAAAAAAAGATTTATTTTCCAAATATTAGTTGAGCAAGTAAAATTGTAATAATTAAATAATTTCATGTATATCTTTAAAATTCATTTATACTTTCTCCAAATTTTAAAGAAATAATTTCTTGTGATTATTGCGATAATGGTGATTTTTAAATACAGATACTACAGATTTTTAAGCAATTTTAAAATATTTTATGCCATTGCTTTGAAACTTAAGCAAGCAAAATATAAATAGAGAATTTTTTTTTTTTCGAATAACGCTAGTGAAATTGTAAGAATTAAATAATTTCATGTATGTTTTAACATCCGTTTATGTACATTTCTTTCTTCAAAATTTTAAAGAAATAAATTCTAGTATTTATTCCTATAATGATGTTTTTATATGCAAATAATATATTTTTATATACAAAATGATTTTAAAAAAATAGTATTTCCATACATGCTTTTTACGTTAATTTCCAGAAAAAAAAATTCCTAATTTCCTAATAATTTGTTTTCTATATACAAATATAACTATATTAAAGATTTTTTAGGCATAATTTTAATGATCTATTCTATATCATTCCTTTGAGTCTTAAGCAATCATAGTAGAAATTTATTATTTTTTTCAGTGTATTAATGAAAGAAGTTAAATGATAATAATCTCTATATAATAAAAGCCAGTGTAATGCTGGGCGGGGCGAATCCATCAATCTTACCAGTCTCCCAGGAAGAGACTCAAGGGGAAAAGGATCCATTCTCCCATTGGTTGACAAGAAACAAGAATCCCGCGATTACTTCTCAAGGTTAGAAGTCCTGATAATTGAGCAGTAGTAGACACTTCTTCCTAACACTTATATTTTCCTTTTCTATATACAGGTGTATGTAAATTTAAACTTAAGGGAAAAAAAAAAAAAAAAAAAAAAAAAAAACACACACACACACACACATTCAATATTTTAAAAGTAAAAAATTAATATTTATACGAAAAGTAAAATTAATAATTTTTGATTTATAGCTTTGCATCAGGAGGACAGAAGCTTAGGGGATTAGATGGTTGGGATTCAACCCGAGATACTTATTTATTAATCAATATACATATTAAAAAATTTTTGGAGGGGGGGAGGGGTAAACGATAAATTACAATTTCAATAGTTGCAGCAGACTGTTTTAATTACGCGCTTTTGTTGCATATTAAATTTTTGGTTTATTAAGAAATCTTAATTTTGTTATAGTATATTAGCCGGAAAACCTGGTTTACCCAGAAATATTGTAAATGTTAATTGTGTGTTTATTAGAACATAAACTAACCGAACTTTGCTCATCTAAACGCTTCCATATTGTCAATTATTTTTTTTTTTTAGCAGTTTTTCAAGTTTTAAGTGAAAAACACAATTTTTACCCACCGTCCTAGGACGGGCATTTACACTAGTAAAATAATAATTCCCTGTGTGCTTTTTACTTTCATTCAGAGACTTTAACGAAATAATAATAAAAAAAAAAATATATTATCACAGTTTTTTAAAGCAATCGTTTTCTTTGTGTTTTATATCATTGTATTGGATCTTATGCAAACAAAGTAAAAATTAAAGTTTTCTTTTTGCAAATATTAACATTAATAAAGTAAGTAAAATGATAATAATAAATAATTCCATGTATGCTCTTTACATTGATATATCAACATTTTTTTCAAAATTTCAAAGAAATAAATTCTAGTGATTATTTTTATAATGATATTTTTATGTATAAATGTAACTATATAACAGATTTTTTTAGGCATTATCTTAATGTTTTATATCATTCCTTTGAGTCTTAAACAAGCAAAGTAGAATTTGAAGAATTTTTTTAGATAGTAATGAATCAAGTAAATTGATAATAATAATGATTCCATGTATACTTTATACATTGATATATATATATTAAAAATTTCAATGAAATAAATTTGAGTGATTACTTCTATAATGATGATTTTTAATTAGAGATTTTGTAAACATTTTTTAGAGTTTTGTTAGTTTTAAATATTTTTAAATTTTATTTTGTTATTAATAAAGTATAAATATTAATAAAATGGACTTATATAAAATAATAATATTTGTAAATATATTGTTAGAGATTCACATGTTTATTTCCAATATTTACAATAAAATTATGCAGATTAGTTATGTGTAGTATAATTAAACATTCATGTTTATACACTTTCCAAAATAAAACAATAAAAAATATTCTGAAAATCTAGCAAAAACTTCACTTACCCTTTCTCATAGGCGTAGCGTCGGGGGGGCACGGGGGGGGGGGGCACGTGCCCCCCCAACCTTCTGTACCCCGGGCGCCAGAACAGAAAGCGTAGGGGGCGCCAAATGAAGATTTTTTTGTCTTTACATACAAAAATGTATATGTATACATATCGAATTTGCATAAAAATGTCTCGCAGCCGGAAAATCCAAAAGGAAAACTGAACCAAATGCATTAAAATTTACAAATATATAAAAAGATTCATCTATAATAGAAGACTGCAAATAGGAGAACCACTAACATTTTTCAAGGCCAATAGGTCAGTCCCTACTCCTCTCTTTTGTGTAAAACTGTCCCTCGCCGATAACCGATTTCCTGGGGGGGGGGGGGGGGGGGGTGCAGAGTCATGTTCCCCGGACATCAGAACGAAAGGCGAAAAGGGCGCCAAATGAAGATTTTGTTTTGAATGTGACTTCCATGAAGACTATTCTATTCTTTTTGGAGCTTTCTTTTTTCCCGTCTTGCTATGGGCGCGACGTCAAATGATTGTCCAGTGCAATAAAATCAAACGGGAGAAGGAGTCAGGGTTTGAAACTATGGGGGGGGGGGGGGGGTGATGGGGCGTGTGTTCTGGGCGCCTCGCGCAGGGAACGTCAGATGAAAATTTGGTTTGCCTTTTTATACAATATATATATATGCGTGCGAAATTTGTGTAAAAAATATTTTCTACCCGAAAAGTCAAAAAGAAAAGCTTAGTACAGTGCATTAAAAATGTCAAATAGATAAAAAGATTAGCGTACAAGACAGCAAATGAATAACCCCATTCTTTTTCTTATAATTACTTTTTTACATGCATATCACCATATCTGTCCTTAGAGGAGGCGAGGTAAGGTGACCGACTGGGACAATAAAAACCAAGCGGTCGAAAATTCACAAAATAAGAAGTAAAAACTTAATAACTTTGTTGTTGTTGTTGTTGTTGTTTTGAGTCAGACATAAAATTTAAAATTAGCATTAAGTTCAGAAAAGTATCTAGACATATCAGCCTATAAATAAGAAGAGTGGTATAAGTGATAATTCCGAAAAACTGATGTAGATAGTACAGGAAGATATTTTACAAAACTGGAATTCATTTTTATACCTACAGTAAATCCTGGTTTTTAGTTCCTAAAACAATGTGACTCATATTACTATGACATTAAATTGCCCCAATTGTAATAATTTGTAATGCTACAACAACAGTAAAATCTCGAAAAATGAAATCCGTCTATAATGGAATTGTGTCTTAAATGAAAAAAACTACATGGTTCCAACAGAAAGAATACCAACAGTTATACCTCCTAAGACGAAAACCTGTATAAAGCGGAATTATTTCCGCATCCTTTCAATTTTTCCCCCAGGTTTTAATGAATAAATATTTGATAAAGCTGGTTATATATTTCAATATTATGTATTTTATTGTTACACATTTTAAATTTTAAAATAAGTCCGCTACTAGAAACTTTCGTAAATTTCTCTTTGTAAATTTACTTTCCAGAGGAAGGCAGGGGGGGGGGGGCGCCAAAATCGACGTTTTCCCCGGGTGAAAATATAGCTAGTTTCTGCCCTGGAAGGAGTGCACAAAGTAAAATGTTTTAGTAAAGCCTTTTAAAAGAAAAAAAGGAGTATAGCATTTGCAGTGGTACAGTAAAAAAATCTCTCACAGGGCGCCATCATGGTTAATAAAGTCTCCCCTGCCTTTATCCCCCCCCCAAAATGATTTTTCTCTTCTTTTTACAATTTCTAGGCGTTTTGCCACCCTAGGCGGAAATTGTAAAATGCAGCTCTGTTCCTTTTGGTGCAATTATTTTTTGCATTACTTTTGGGGCAATTGTTTTTTGCAACCAACCAAATCCAGTCTTAGAGAGAGGAGGCGAGCTTGGGCGGCTGCCCGTAATTTAAAAAAAAAACTCACCCAGGGCGCCATCAGCCGCCCCTACTTTTACCTTCCCAAATTACGTTTCTCGTCCTTTTGCCATTTCCAGGCTTCTAAAAATTCTATCCATAACAATGAAAGGACTTTATATGTCCACATTTTATGCTTCTGCTCAAATCAGTGAATAAAGAATAGAGTGATTTCTTCTAATGAGAATGCAAGTTATCCAGAAAATAAGGCCCTAATGTTTCAGTTACTAAGTAACTTGGTTTTTCCACAATAAAAAATATGTACAGCACCTGGAAACATGGCAGTAAAAACTTCTTGCAGATCATCCAGGTAACTACTTTCCATCAGGCCTTTCATTTCAAGAGTTTCTTGGAGAGAAGGAAGAAAAGTTTTATTTGAGGGGCAGGGTTAGAAATAACGTGTGGGATATCGCAAATCCCGCACAGAAAAGGAAAATCCCGCATAATAAAAATATTTGTTTGGATGGAATCTTCCAAATTTATTTCTTGAACAGACATATGATTCGTATGCGATTTTTTTTTTTAATTTCGTGAAAGCCACGATTTTTTTTTCTTCGAGAAATCCACAAAATCAATTCATCAAACATTCGCGAATTTTGCCATTCGGTAATGAAAAAAAAAAATCGCCGATATCAACAATTGGCCTTAGAAAAAAATAAGTTTTCCATTAGTCGCGAAAAAAAAACTTGTAAATTTCGCCTAAAGAGTACGGAAAGAAAATCGAAAATTTTGTCAAACTGTCGCGAACAGAAAAAAAAATTACACCCGTGAATTTGGTCAAATAGTCGCGCAAAAAATCAAGCATTCCCTCAGTCAGTCGACAAAAGAAAAGATCGTTTAAAAGAATCGCGAATTTCTTCAAAAATCCCTGAAACAAATATCGAATATCATTTTCGTCAACCGGTTGTAGAAAAATTCACGAAATTTGGCAAGGGATCGTGTAAAGAAAATCGTGAATTCCACGAAACAATTGGCGGAAAAAAATGCGAATTTTGGTAATTCGTCGGAGAAAAAAAATCGCGAATCTCCTTAAACGCCCGTGGAAAAATATCTTGAATTTTATCAAAGGTTGTGGAAACAAATGGCGATTTTCGTCCTTCGGTCGCGTCCTTCATCACAAATTTCGTCAAAAGAATATACAAAATATTACGAATTTCGTCAAACGATGAAGAGAAAAAAATTGCAAATTTCGTCAAATGGTCGCGAACAAAAAGACGGCAAGTGTAATTCTGGGTTTTAAAAAAAAAAAAAATCTGGAATTCACAGCAAATTTTCTAAAAAGTTACAGCAGAGGGAGGGAAAGGGGTGGAAATCGCCTCCCGGCGCCAATTATGTGTTTTTTCACAATCCTTTGACGAAATTCGTATTTCCCGCGATCCTTTGATAAAATTTGAGATCTCTTTGTGAAATTTGTATTTTTCTCGCGATCCCTAGACGAAGTTTGCGTTTTTTGCGATCCCTCGAAGAAATTCGCTTTTTCTGCGATCTTTTAAAGAAATTGGCGATTTTTTTCTGTGAACGTTTGTCGAAATTGATTTTTTCGGCGATCATTTGCCGAAATTCGCGATATTTTATTTTCCCGAATTTTTAAAATTTTCGGAACCGGATGCCTTAAATTTTCGGAAAATTCAGAACAGAATCATCTCTGAAAAGACACGAATTTGATCAAATATTCGCGTAAATAATCGAGAATTTAAACAAGTGATTGCACAAAAAATCAAGGATTTCGTAAGTTGGTTTTGAAAAGAAAATCACGAATTTCGATAAACTATCGTGGGAAAGAATCGCGAATTTCGTCAAATATCTGAAACAAACAGCGAATACCATCAATCGATCACGGAAAACATATATATCGCGAATTTCGACAAGTGGTGGCGGAAAAAAAATCAATTTCGTCAATCTGTAGTAGAAAAAGCTGCAAAATTTGGCAAAGGATCGCGGAAAAAATCGCAAAATCTCCTTCAACGATAGTATAAAAAGATCTCGGAAATAAATAGTTATTTTCGTCAATGGTTTAGGGGGGGGGGGGGGGGGGGGATCCCGAATTTTGGAATTCGTCGCGGAAAAAATCGCGAATCTCCTCAAACAACCGTTGAAAAAGTGCGTTTGGGAAGATGACTTTACAGGTGCTTTGAAGAAAAAGACCGAATATTTTCAGTAAAAATAGTCGCTGAATCCGAAAAAAGTCGCCTACTGCTTTCTTGAAATAGTCACTTTTTAAAAGTTTTCGCCCTAAAATAGTCGCCATAGCCGCCGGATGCTGAAAATAGTCGCTAGGTATAGCATTTTAGTAGCAAGTGGCAGCCCTTCAATTGCATGTTAAGAAAAATTGGAATTTTTGAGGAATTGAGTCGGGCCGGACCAGGCCTGAATTAATTGATTTTTTTTATGGGCCGAGCTTGTTTTCACTGATTTTTTTACGAACCGGGCCTGACCATAAACTGTGAAAATATAAACGGGCCGGGCTCGGGTGGAACTTTTAATTTTCACGCCAGCCTGGAAACTGTGGTCCGTGCAGACCTCTAGTGTTCCCCCCAGGGCCGTGCAAAGAGGGAGCTAAAGGAGCGGTCGCCCCAGGCGCAAAACTTATGCTGCAAACCACGGTTTTATTTGTTTATTTATTCAGTTTTTGTCCGCCGATCATTTTCAGGGGAATTTCTTTTCTCTTTCTTGATCCTTTTTTTTTCCTGTCGCAAAACATCATGAACTCTCTAACAAATAATTGCAATTTTCTCTTATGTTATTTAGTTGGTCTGAATTTCTAAATTAAAATTAAAATTAAAGTTCCAAAATAAACGCGAAATATTTATTCATATTATAAATATTATAGAATTTATTTATGTTTCTGCACTTTATCAATTTTATTACACTCATTACAAAGAGAAAGATTTTTTTTATTGGGGGGTGGGGGGGGGGGCAAAATTGAAAATTCGTTAAGGGCGCACTTCTCACGGCTTTGGTGCCCCCCCAAAATTTCTGGTCACGCTACGCCTATGCCCTTTCTAAATATCCTGATATGTTTATAAATATTTTCTAAAAATACATTTTAATAATTTACTTTATAAAACCTTTTAATTTTGCGTTCATTAATATCGTTTAATTTTTTATCACCTAACATTTTTGTGTAATTTTTTAAACAGGTATTTGAAAATGAATTCATAATTTTAAAAATGTTATCAAATTCATTTTTGCTACATGATATGCAGGTATCATCTGTGCTTAAAAAGTCACAATTTTTTATATAAGCAGATATCAAGTTCACTAAAATACCATGCTGGTTTATGGATTTTTTAAAGTACAGTTCATACTCTTCAGAAATTATTTTTCGAAATACGCAGAAACTGTGAATTAAAACATTGATGAAATCTTTCTACTGGACACTGGACTGAAACATTATCACCCCTGTCTTTTAGGGAGTGTCACGGCCTTGAGTTCCTGAGGGTTATGAATAAGCCCCCTCTGATGGCTATATTATAAAATGTTTACTTAAATATATATATGCACTTATAATTTTTAAATGACCAAGAATTACCCTGTAAATGGGGTAATTCTTGGTCACTTCTGGAATAATTATTGGTCAGCATCCTTTTTCATATAATTCAGTTAATTTTTTTATGACTCGGTAATAAAATAAGTAGAATCAATCTTCTAAAAGTTTTGTTCATCTCAAAATTGTGGAATAATAAAGCATAGACTTTGTTTTGTGCATTACATTAATTAGCAAAACATTAATTAGCCAACGGATTTTTATGCATTTTTACAACATTTATAAGCAGTTATTTATTACTTCCACTTGAATGGATTTATTAACTTGCAAATTTATTGGTCCATAAAAAATATAACTGAATGTTTATCAATTTTATTTTGCTTAGGCCAACTGAAGTTTTCGGCTCCCTTTTCAAGAAATTTTCAATACAGACCTTTAATATAATACACAGCATAATAATTAGGTTCCTCTATTGCATTAAGTATATTTTTATGCACCATTTTGGCATTTTGCAATGAGATAGTATTTCTACTTAAATTGTTCAGTCATAGTGTGTCTTTTTCTCTGAGTACTTACTGTTTTCTTCTTTTAAAAGTGTTTAATATACTATTGCAGAAATTTGAGTAGCAGTTTTGATAATTTGTTTTTAAATATTTAATGTCAACTAAATGAATAATTAAGGCATATATTTCAAAGCAAAGTTTCAAAGTAGTTTCAAAGATTTTTTCCAGTTTCATAAATTGCTATTTTTATAACAAAAGTGAAAATGATCAAGAATTACCTCAGAAACTGAGTGACCAGGAATTACAACGGGTGACACTACTTCACTAAGAACTACAATTACCTAAATTGTGGTGAACAGTGTGGTTGCAGTTAATTCTCAAAGGGTTTGCGACAATTAAAATCACTAAATATGACAATAAAAAAGAATTAAATGATGATAAAAACATTGACCAGGAATTACCCCAGTGACCAAGATTTACCCCAGATACATAGGGCAATATTTGACCAACTTCTGTAAATTATTTAAAATAATATAACAAATTTCAAGACTATTTTTTAATAGTAAAGTAGTTGGTAATTTAACCAAAAAGAAAGAAAAAAAAAATTTAAAATTTGAGTTGACAAAGATCTTTGTAAAAATGTATGATAACTAAGGCCAATGTTATTTTACAGAAATTTAACAAGCCATTTCAAAAAGATATTTTTTTTCCAAAATAAATAAACAATAAACTCATAATTAAGTAATAAATTCCATTGAGGATAGATAGTTCAGAGTACCTCTGATTTTTTTCATTTTGGTGAAGCGTTCTTAAAACATAAAGGACTGTGACCAGGGATTACCCCAGGTGACCCTATGATTTTTAAACTATAGGTCAAGAGGCACTTTCTCTGCTTAGTAAAGATATTTTCATGTTGTTACGGGAAATAAATAATATACAGTCAAGGATCTATAATCCGCACTCCCATAATCCGCAATTTTCTATAATTCGCATTGCTTAATGAATGTAAACAATTAAACAAATTTACAGATTCTTGATCCAAAAATGATTTTTTTAAAGAAATATCTGAAAATTTTAAATATAAAAGTAAATATAATCAATTTTTTAATAAAAGAATTGGAAAAATGCTTTTTTGAGATAGCATATTAATTTATTATATTTGATATTTTTCTTTTCATGTTATACTGAATATGCAGGGATCTGTTTAGGAAGAAATTAGGTCCTTTAAAGGACCCTTCACAAAATTTTTCATCTCAAAACAGGACCCTTCACAAAACTTTTCACCTTAAAAATGGGCCTTTTACAAAATTTTTCCAGCTCTAAACTATACCTTTCACAAATTTAATTATTTAAAAGTAAAATGTTTACATATATGAAGAAAACATATGTATTTTACATAGATATATCTTTTAAAATATATATATAAAAGAACCTGAACATAAAGATCATTTCAAATTCACAAAATTAGGACTAGATTTCTCGCAAATGCAAAAAAGCTGTTCACAATTTCACAAAAATAGGACCAAAAGTCTGGACAGACCCCTGATATGGAATTAAAATAGTGTCCAGAAATAAGAAAATAACATATAATCCATAATACTCCATAATCCGCAATATTCCATAATCTGCACAACCTTTGGTCCCAACTTGTGCGGATTAAAGAACTTTGCCTGTAATATACAAAATGAAACTTTATAAAGTACTGCACTTGGAAAATGGCTCCTAGTAGAGATCTGCACGGGCTGGCCCGAGCCCTGGCCATACTTTTTTCTGAAGGCTCAGGCCTTAGTTTTCCTGAAGGTTCGGGCCAGGCCTAACCTATTTTGTCTGTACAGACCCAGATACTGGTTTCCTTCCTAAGCTTCAAGGCCCAAAATTTTCATTCCTAGTTTTGACCCAGCCCGTCTATCCAAACCTATCCCATAACCAAAATCGTCTCGGCGTGGCCTGGTTCGTTTAAAGGTCAGTAAAATTAGGTTTACACAAATTTTTTTTTCAAAAAATGCATACATTTTTAAATTGCCATTATTCTAAAATTAAACATTCAAATTCATTCTTTTTAAAGAATAGTAGATTTCTACACTTATTAAAATATAGTAAAACGTGTGAAAAAGAACCTGTCTATGACAGAATCTTGTTTTAAATTGAAAAACGTGTTGATCAATGTAAAATTAATATACTACTAGGTAAGAAAAAAATATTTAATACATTTACACTTGCTAAGAAATGAACTTGTCTACAACGCATTTTTTTTTTTTTTTTTTCCTTTTCTATGATATCCAGTCTTAGATTTTACTGTATAGCTTTTTTCAGATTTTTAACACTTTAATACATGGAATATGGATTAGCAATATTAATGATAACTGAAACATTTACATACAAGAAATAGAGATTCATTAAAAAATAAATATCTCGCACTGTGGCACTTCTATAAAAATGAAGATTATAAACAGGAAAAGAAAAGTTAAGATAAATATTTTTGGCTTGAACTCCTCGTATGAGACACTTTTAACCAAATCAATGTTTTGTAGAAATTATCTTGGGCCAGACTGGGCTCTGGTCGAGATTTTAACTTTTTTTCGGGCCGGGCTGGGACCGGGCCAAACTTTTAACTGTTATGCCGGGCCGGCCTCGGGCTGAACTTTTAACTTTTTTACCGGGCCAGGCCAATATTCGTTTTGTACGTCTTCGTACTGAATTTTTTTCCTCTGAGTCGGGCTGGGCCCAGGCCTGGAAATGTCAGCCTGTGCAGACCTTTAGCTCCTAGCATATATGAATGCATTAGTACTATGAATAAAAATAAGTTACTTGTTTATGTACAAAGAATTTTTTTATGCGGCAGCATTCCACATTAAAAATAAGAAAATATAAATTAATAATTAATTTTGCATAACTTTTATATTAATTTTATCTTTTTAAATACATACTTTCTCCTTAATTTGTTTTTTCTTATATACTGGCTGAATATTTTGTTCTTGTTCCTCTATAAATCTACCCACATATTAAAAGGAGGGATTTGATTTGGGCCAATTAGCATTAGCACACTTTCCCATCCCCAATTTCATCATAGTAGGAGGGGTTTAGTGTAATATGCTACTGGATTGGCAAGATTCCAGGAACTAATAAATTTACTCCTAAAGGAGTGTGGGGATGGGAGGGGGAAATTCCAGTAGGTGACACTGTGTCTCAGATTAGTCTTTCATCAGTAAGCATTTGTTCTAGTAGGTAGTTAATTTAAAAGTTTGGCCATTTTTTCCCCTCTAAATTAGTTTAGTTTAAATCTGTACCTGAATAAAGTTTGAAATTATCATTATTGCAAAAAAAGAAAAAGAAAGAAATGTCATCAGGATTAGGTGGTAGAAAGCTTGTCACAGAATGGAATGAATTCACTGAATTTGGAACAAAAGTTAAGTGCAAACACTGTGAATGTGTAGTCAGCAAGAGGGCTGTAAGAATAAAAAAACATTTTAAAAAAATGTCAAAAGAATGTTGCAATTAAAAAGGCTGAAGACAGTGATCTTGAAGTTACACAGATTGAGCCTCCTACTAAAGTGCACAGAATCCAAGAAATGAATGACAGTCCAGGAGCAACTTCAAATAAAGTCCAAAAACAAAAATCCATGTTTTCTTATGGTGTGGTGACAACAGCATCTCATAAACATGATTTAGATAAAACTGTTGCTAAATTTTTCTATGCAAACAACATAGCTTTCAATGTTTCCAGAAATGCAAAATTTAAACAAATGATAGAAAATTTAAGACCTGGTTATGTTCTTCCAAATAGGGACCAGTTATCAGGCAATCTGCTAAATGAAATTTGTAATGATGTTGAAGAATGCTTAAAGAAACAACTTTCAGATGAAGCAACTCTAACTTTGATTCTTGACAGATGGTCAAATGTAAGAAATGATCCAATTTTTGCCTGTAGTATCCATACTACAAATAAGTCTTATCAGAACTCGCATTCCCCCTAAAATTCCCATCTATTATTTTACCCCCTAAAATTCTACCGAAATTTCCTTCTTATTCCTAAAAAAATATACTTTTTGCTCACAAACTCCGTAAATCACAAAGTATTTCGAGATCGTCAAAGCACGCCACTTTCCTTCCCTTTGTTTGGTTGAAAATAGCTGTTATTTCGAACGTCAGTATAATTCTTCCAATTAGTGGTGTACCAAGTAGTACTTTGGCCGAGTACCGAATACTGAGTAGTTGTGAAATAAGGAAAAAAAGAAACACTGATGTGCACGTAATGTGAGCTTAGGTGTACATATGTGTGTACATATATAGAAATATACCTGTGTACATATATATACCTGTGTGTACATATATATATAATATACATATATAGTATATATAAATTAACTAATTAAATTTGAAATTTATTTGTGCACCTTTTTAAAGACAATTTTTGACAATTCAAAACAGTAGCAAAAAAAAAGGAGAATTGACATATAACAAGTACAATTATTAACCAATATAAATTTAAAACATTCTTCAACCCTCCAATTTATTCTGATACCTGACATCTGTCTATCTGAAATAAAAATGTTTATTGGTTACTGTAACAATTCATTGAATAATGTGTGCCGTGTCCTAAGAAGGCGGTAGCAATGGTCGAGGGTGTTTACTTCAAAGGCTTAACAACTTGTATTCTCTTAGAATATGACATGATTTTTATAATAAAATAAGATATTCTGGAGTAAATAAAAGTAGTTATGTACACAACAATGTAATCTTGTTAAACAAAAAGTTTATGCATCCATCAAAACAGTGTTTATGAGAAGGTGGCAGTTGGTCGATTAAGTCCATAAGGCAATGCATTAATTAATCGGTAGGTGCTTGTCCTGTTTCAGAGATTAAGATCTCTTCTCCACGACGGCACCCAGTGCCCTGTCGCCGCTGATCCCAGGTATAAGTCCCTGGTCCTAGAAATTGTAAAACTCGGCCCTTTTCAGCCTTCAACTTTTCTCCAGAGAGAACCTTCTCCTCTCAAAAGTTGCTCTTCCAACTCCAGCCAAATCTAATCTCTCCTTCATCCTCCTCTCGTATATATATATCTCAATTATCTCTCTCTAAAAACAATAGTGAGTTTCTCAGCCACTAACTGTCTGTTCTTTTCAAGAACCTCCCAGGGACCTTTTTCGCTGTCCCCTGAATGGACACCTTGAGAACCTCCTCTTTTTTGCACACGGATCCTGTGATCATATGCTCTTGTGAGAAAGTATGTGAGTTCTTTTCCCACGCTCATGATCAAGAGAATACCGGATGCTCCTTTGCATTAGCAAACTGTCACCGATTGTCAAATGTCCAAGATCGGTGGTGACTGAGTAGTTTATTTCATCTTACCGTTCGTGTTAGTGGACTTCACCATATTTTTACTCTGTTTTAGAAATGCATTAGTTCTTTCTATATGGCGAATCTGATATAGTTCAGATCTTTACAAATGCAAAACATTTCATATTTATTTTGTAACTGTACCTTATTTTCTTTTGATTAAAAATAAAAGAGAGGTACAAAAAGCGATACAGGCTTTCTTAACAGAAGATTTATGTAAAACTGACACTCCATTTGCAAGGTGTGTGTTTGTGTGGGGGGTGGAGGGGAAACTTTTCTGATTATGTGCAACCTTGTAAAAAATTCTTATGTGCACCTTCAACCACTGTTTATTCTGAATATTTTCAGAGACAGGCCAAATTTATAGTTGTAAAAGAAATGCCCTGTGTACTGATAATGTAGAATGTTTGGTGTTTTTGAAATATAATAAATTTAATTATTAATTTTTTTATTACATTTATTGTATTTTCAGTTTCTTTATCCAAAATAAGTCTCTTCTGTTTTACTATATATTTAAAAAGAACTTATTTTTATTTGTATAAATGTGAAACTAAATTTTAATCTGGAATTATTTTATGAGGGTTTTTGTTCTTAACTTCTATATTTTGTAAACATATTCATGCCTGTTTGTGTTCCGGGGAATCCCCGGAATTCCAGGGATTTGATAAAATGTGCCTCGGAAATTCTGGAGTAACACCGGCATGAGATTCTTCCGTGGATCAGCGATTTTCCGTTTTTTGTCTTTTTCCGATTTTTTGCCGTTTCTCGCATTGACGATTTGTTCCCAAATTAAAAAAAAAAAATAGGTCGTCAGTCCAAAAATTTGGACATAAAATATCACAAATTTCGACAAGTGATCGCCGAAAAAACAATTCCGTCAATCGTTCGCAGAAAAATAAAATAGCAAATTTCGCAAAATATCGCGGAAAAAAACACAATTTTGTCAAAGAATCGCGGAAAAAACCCGCAAATTTCATCGTAGAATCGCGAAAAAACACGGATTTCGTCTAAGGATCACGAAAAAACTCGAAATTTTGCCGAAGGATCGCGGGAAAAAACGAATTTCGTCAAAGAATCAAGAAAACACTAATTTCGTCAAAAGATCGAAAAAAAAAAAGTGAATTCTATGTCAAAGAATCGCTTAAGAAAATCTAATTCTGTCAAAGGATCGTGGAAAAACCGTGAATTTCGTCAAAAGATTTCGGAATAAACGCCTATTCTCAAAAAAGATCGCAGAAACAACAGGAATTTCATCAAAAGATAGCGGGAGAAACCTGATTTGCGTCAAAAGATCGCAGAAAAAACCCGATTTGCACCAAAAGATGGCAGAAAAACACGCATTTCATCGAAAAAGCCGGGAATTCCATCAAATCGCGGAAAAAATGCAAATTTTGTCAAAGGATCGCAGAAAAAACATGATCTGTCAAAGGATCGCGGAAAAAACGTGAATTTTGTCAAAGGATCGCGGAAAAAATGTGAATTTTGTCAAAGGATCGTGGAAAAAACGCGAATTTTGTAAAATGATCGCGGAAAAAACCAATTTTAGTCAAAATATCGCGGGAAAATGCAAATTTTGTCAAAATATTGCCGAAAAAAAACGCGAATTTTGTCTATCGACGAAAAAAACAAATTTCGTCAAAATATCGCGGGAAAATGCAAATTTCGTCAAAATATTGCGGGAAAAAGCAAATTTCGTCAAAATATCACCGAAAAAAAGCAAATTTCGTCAAAATATCACCGAAAAAACACGAATCTTGTCAAAAGATCGCGGAAAAAATACAGGAATTTCGTCAAAAGATCGCCGAAGAAACGCGAATTTCGTCAAAAGATCGCAGAAAAAATGAGAATTTCGTCAAAAGGTTGCAGAAGAAACTGGAATTTCGTCAAAAGGTTGTAGAAGAAACTGGAATTTCGTCAAAAGGTCGTGGAAGAAACGCCAAAATGTCCTTTTTTTTCAGGGGATTTCATCAAGTGTTGCAAACAACCATGCATATTGTTAAATACCGAGTAAACAGTTTTATGAATTATTGCATATCAGCGGTGATTGTGATCCGGGTGTACCCCGGATTTCCCGGTTTTTCGATCGATCCTTCCGGGTTTATGAGATCGGTACATTTAGTGGAAAATTCGGACATAAAAAAATATCGCGAATTTCGACATGGTGGCCGAAAAAAATTAATTCCTCAATCGTCCGCGGAGAAAAATTGACTATTTCGTCAAAGAATCTCGAAATAATCGCAAATTTCGTCAAATGATTACGAAACAAACACAAATTTCGTCAAAGGGTCGCGAAAAAAACACAAATTTTGATGGAAATCATCAAACTTTGTGGTTCTCATCGCCTCTCTTATGGGTTATTCTCTGCAATAGTGCAAAAAGTGCTTCCCAGCCATATAAATGCTCTTAATTTTATTACATTTTTATTTATTTTTATTTTTATTAGAAGATCTAAACATAGTTTATTAGGGGCAGAAAGTAAAATTTAAAAATAAATAAATTTAATATTTAAAAATATAATATATATCATGCAAACATCATTCCCTCACCTTTCCCCCACCTGTACTACCATATTTTATTGCCTATTTCTTTCCATCTAGAAATAAAAATAATTAAAAATACCCTAAGCAAAATAAAGTTCTTATTTGATACATTACAAAAAATAATAAAAATATTAATTTTTACTATTATTATATAGTCTACTCAATCAATTATATGTTTCCCCATGTTAGACCATCATTCCCTCACACATTGCTATTATCTCAAATATCTACCACTAATGAGCAGTAGCAGTCTAGCATCCTTCACAGAGAAGAAGCTATTTTGAGCACTTGTCAGTCCAGCAACATAAATTGGTGGTGTAAGATTTTGTTAATTTTACAGAATTTTTTTTTAGTCAGTATATCCGGAAGCGTTTTTATTAGCAGTCATTCCCTCACACAGAATATTCATTTTTTTGTAAATATCAAAAATTTTAATTTTATCATACATTATATATTAAGTGTTTCTCTTAAAGGAAACAGTTTGGATTTCTTCATAATTTTGCATTTTTCCCCTACAACTAGTAAAAATGTCTTATTTCATCATTCCCTCACTTGTCATTCCCTCACATTTTTTATTTTATTTTTTTCACAAATTTTTATTTTATTTTTTTTGTTAAGTCAAATTTTTAAAACAATTTCTGTTGCTATTAAAATCTTCAATAATTAACTGATTTCTTACCATTTATCTAATTTTTATGAAAATTTACATATGCATCATTCAAGTCAGACTGCTGGCCAAATTTGCAAGTATTGTAGAGAACAACCCTTATCTATTTATACCATCATTTCATTCCACTTACATCATTTTCTTTCTAAGTTCACATTCCATAAAGTTTCTTATTTACTTTTATTTATTTCATTATAATATCAACAATAGACATGAATTAACTTAAACTTACCTTTTCATATTGTTTTCTGTTAATATCCAGTTGATTTAAGTTTCTCTTTAATCTTTTGGTGGTCATATTAACTTCCGCCATTTTCCGTTTCATTACACCCATATCTTGTCATCCTACACCAGCAAAATCAGTCTTCAGACTAAGTTTAATTTTCCGTAGTTATATTTTCTCCGCTAGATGGTGACATTGCATATTGCTTCTTTAATCGATCTTTGCATCGAATCTCTGCTTGCATCGATTCGATGCCGCTTTCTGATTGGTCCGTTTGGCGGGCGTCGCTCCCAAACTATGTTTTCAATCCGAGCCATTTTAGATAAATATGCGATGCAAACACTGTAATGTTGCACTTTTTAGCTCACAGGCTATCAAAGCCTGAGAGCTAATGTGCCCGCCCGCTCTGTATGTATGTATGTATGTACGCAACGCGATAACTCTTGATAGAAACATCCGATTTGCTTCAAAATTTTTTCCTAGGTTCATTGTGATAAGGCGCTTCCCTGATTAGTTTTGGGAGTTCATTGGTTAAGGGTAAAAGGGGAAAAGGGGGGTTAGTCCACCCCTTTTTATTCAGATAAATGGGTTTTTCATGCAGAATGATTCGATTTGCTCCGAATTTGGTATACCAGTTTATTAGGTTAAGGTGCTTCCCTGATTAGTTTTGGGAGTTCATTGGTTAAGGATAAAGGGGGAAAAACGGGGTTAGTCTAACCCCTTAATTCAGATAAATGGGTTTTTCATGCAGAATCATTCGATTTGCCCCGAATTGGGTATACCGGTTTATTATGTTATGGAACTTCCCTGATTAGTTTTGGGAGTTCATTGGTTAAGGATAAAGGGGGGAAAACGGGGTTAGTCCACCCCCCTTAATTCAGATAAATGGGTTTTTCATGCAGAATCATTCGATTTGCTCCGTATTTGGTATACCGGTTTATTATGTTAAGGAACTTCCCTGATTAGTTTTGGGGGTTCATTGGTTAAGGATAAAGGGGGGGGAAAGAGGGGTTAGTCCACCCCCTTATTTCAGATAAATGGGTTTTTCATGCAGAATGATTCGATTTGCTCCGAATTTGGAATACCGGTTTATTAGGTTAAGGAACTTCCCTGATTAGTTTTGGGGGTTCATTGGTTAAGGATAAAGGGGGAAAAGGGAGGTTAGCCCGCCCCTCTTAAATTAGATAAATGGGTTTTTCATGCAGAATGATTCGATTTGCTCCGAAGTTGGTATACCGGTTTATTATGTTAAGGAACGTCCCTGATTAGTTTTGTGGGTTCATTGGTTAAGGATAAAGGGGGAATGGTGGCTAGTCCCCCCCTTAATTTATATAAACGGTTTTTTTCATGCAGAATTATTCGCTTTGCTCCAAATTTGGTATACCTGTTTATTATGTTAAGGAGCTTCCCTGATTCGTTTTGGGGATTCATTGGTTAAGGATAAATAAGGGGGGGGGGCTAGTCCACCCCCTTAATTTAGATAAATGTTTTTTGCAGGATTATTCGATTTGCTCCAAATTTGGTATACCGGTTTATTATGATAAGGAGCTTCCCTGATTAGATTTGGAGGTTCACTGGTTAAGTATAAAGGGTGAAACGGGGGCTAATTCCCCTTCACTTATTTTTTTGAGGGGCATTATTCTTTAAAATAAGAGTATGATATACAATTAGTGTGAATAGCCTGTGAGCTCAATGCCATCAGTTTAGCTGGGTATTTTTCTTTTTTATTAGTCTTCCTAATGGAAGCAATATTTCATGAACTGGATAGGGGCTGGGACTCTATCCTGGAACGTACGTTTAGAGTACTTTTTATATTTATGTTTCATAGAATTTTAAATGCTTTTAAATAGTTTTTCATATGTAAATTAATTGTGCTTATTCCTGTATCAAAGTCTTCATTCTTCATAACTGTTGTTTACTAGAGAAGTTATCTTGTGAATTATCATGCTGTCAACCATTCAAGATGTTCATAAATAAACTGCATTCTGTTTTTAAGTGAATATGACTTTGTGTTATTAAAGTTCTCTTCAAGCTACATGAATTACATTTAAGACACGTCCATTCTTCCGTGAAACTTCATATCCAGCCTTTGCTTTCATGGCGTATTTCTGCTTATGTTAATTTACCATTTTAACGTATATAATTAATCAAATTATATATCGCATGAGAAATTTTGCAAAAGATCGCGAAAAAAGATTTTCGTCGAAAGATCGCGGGAAAAGCGTATACATCATCAAAGGAACGCTGGAAAGACGGAAATATCATCAAAGGAACGCTGGAAAGACGGAAATATCGTCAAAGGAACGCTGGAAAGACGGAAATATCGTCAAAGGAACGCTGGAAAGACGGAAATATCGTCAAAGGATCGCTGGAAAGACGGAAATATCGTCAAAGGATCACAGAAAAACTGAAATATCGTCAAAGGATCGCAGAAAAACTGAAATATCGTCAAAGGATCGCAGAAAAACTGAAATATCGTCAAAGGATCGCAGAAAAACTGAAATATCGTCAAAGGATCGCAGAAAAACTGAAATATCGTCAAAGGATCGCAGAAAAACTGAAATATCGTCAAAGGATCGCAGAAAAACTGAAATATCGTCAAAGGATCGCAGAAAAACTGAAATATCGTCAAAGGATCGCAGAAAAACTGAAATATCGTCAAAGGATCGCAGAAAAACTGAAATATCGTCAAAGGATCAAGGAAAAAGCACAAATTTCGTTAAAGGATCAAGGAAAAACATGAATTTCTTTAAAAAATCACGGAAAAGATGAGAATTTCGTCAGAGCCGTAGAAAAAATCCATAATTAGAACCGGGAAGGATTTCCCCGTCGCGGGAAAAACGCGATTTTCGTCACAAGAACGTGATTTTTGTCAAAGGATCACGGGAAAAACGTTAATATTGTCAAAGAATCACGGGAAAAACGTTAATATTGTCAAAGAATCGTGGGAAAGGTGCAAATTTTGTTAAAAAATCGCGGGAAAACATGAATTTCTTTAAAGAATCGCAAAAAGAAAACTCATTTCACAGAAGAATCGCGGAACAAATGCGAATTTCGTTAAAATCTAGAAATAAAACAAATTTCGTCTAATGATCTCGAAATGAAACAAAATTCCGTCTAATGATATCCAAATAAACGCAAATTTCATCAAAGAATCACGGAAAAAAAAGCACTAAATTCGCAAAGGATTGCTAAAAATATTTAGTCCAAATTTCCGATTTTCGTCCAAAGATCACGGGGGAAAAATTGGAAATGTCGTCAAAAGATCGCAGGAGAAACGCAAATTTCATTAAAGGTTCACGGAAAAAGAATTCTTTAAAGAATTTCGGAAAAAACACGAATTTCGTCAAATGATCGCAGAAAAAACACATAAATAAAACCGATAAGGATTTACCCACCCGGAATCGTGGGAAAACGAGATTTTCGTCAAAGGATCGCGAAAAAAACCGTAAATTTCGTCAAAAATCAAATTTCGTCAACAGATCGCGGAAATCGAAAATTTCGTCAAAAGAGTGCGAAAAAACACAAATTTCGTCAAAAAATTGTGAAAAACCTTCGCAAATTTCGTCAAAACATCGCGAGAAGAAAAAACGCAAATTTCGTCAAAATATCGGGAGAAGAAAAAACGGACATTTCGTCAAAAGATCGCGAAAAGAACACAAATTTTGCCAAAAGTTCTCAAAAAACCCTGCAAATTTCGTTAAGGGATCGCAAAGTTCGTCAAAGAGCCGCAGAAAAAACGCATAGTGCCAGGACTGGATCCCCCCCCCCCCCCCTCCCTTGCCCTCCACAGCTGTATGTTTTCATAAAATTTGCTGTGAATTTCAGAATTTTTTTTTCACTCAGAATCACCCCTGCCTTTCAGAAAAGTTGCTGTGAGTTTCAGATACATTTTACTTGGAATCGCACCTGGTATTGTGTCCTCAATCTCAGTACAAAAATGTCCAGCATTGCATGCATATATCTGTAATATGAACCCAGGAAGAAAGCAGGAAAAAGAAATTTACTTTGCAAAGCTAAAAAAACAAATTTCTACTTTTATTTACTTATTTATTTTTCTTTTTTTCTCTAATACTCAGCCACTAAGAAGTAAAGTTGCATTGGTTTTGACATTTTTTTTTGCTGTTTTCAAATAACTAGGTGTCATATATATGACTTGCATTTAATCTACTTACAGATCTCACTCTTAACACATAATTTGTACTTGTTTCACGAGTACTTGGAAATAAATTTATTTATTGATTATGGAATTCGAGCTTTGCATATTTAGCAAAATAAGTTGCAGTCTCCATTTGAAGTCATTTAGCTTCCAGTGTAATTAATTTAAGTTTACCAATTTTTGTTTTTCTGCAATTGTATATTTCAAACAATAGCAGAAATGTCATTTTATTGTCATGCTGTTGCAGCATCAGTTGTTATGTAAATTGATATTGGTATATTTTGCATCGATAATTTTCAGGGTTTTTCACTCTGAGCCACAATCATCCCTGGCATATATTATACATTGATATTCCAATAACTTTTTATAGATTAGTTTTAAATTCATATACTTAAAAAGTGAAATTCTTACAACTACTCGGTATTGGCTGAGTACTCGGCCAAAATTTCACAGAGTACTTGGCAAATTGGCCGAGTACCGAATATTTACCGAGTGCTCGGTACGGCTCTACCTCCAATTACAGTCAAGCTCAGTGTAGCTCCTCCTCCTCTAATATTTTGTTTTCTAGATTCACGTAGAAAGAGAACGTCCGAAAGAAAGCGAAGGAGCATATTCATCTCGGTTAAGCCTATAGCACAAAATTAGCACTCGCCACTCGTCTAGTAACACTTAAAACGTGGCGATTAACTTTATTGTCCTCACTCGCCAAACTCAATGGGCACCACTCGCCAAACGCGATGGTTGAAAGATCGATGCCAGGGAGGAAAGGGGTGAAATTCGTTCGGAATTTGCGGCGTCCAGATGAGCGACTCTCCTGAACGTAAGAAAAGAAAGTAGCAGGGGTGATTCTGTCTCGAATTTTTGGGAAAATTTAAGGCATTTGGTTCCGAAAAAAAAAAAAACTGTCATCAGTCCGAAAATTCGGACATAAAAATATTGCTAATTTTGATATGGTCGCTGAAAAAAATCAATTTCGTCAATCGTTCGCAGAAAAAAATCACCAATTCCGTCAAAGAACCGCGAAAAAATGTGAATATCGCAAAGGACCACATAAAAAACACAAATTTCGTAAAAGAATCACAAAATTCTTCAAGGTATCGCGGAAAAAACACATTTCGTGACAAGATCGCGGAGAAAACTCAACTTCCGTGACAAGATCGCGGAGAAAATGCAAAATTTCGTGACAAGATCGTGGAGAAAACGCACAATTTCGTGACAAGATCGTGGAGAAAACGCAAAATTTCGTGACAAGATCATGGAGAAAACGCAAAATTTCGTCAAAGAATCACAAAATTCTTCAAAGTATCGCAGAAAACGCACATTTCGTCAAAAGATCTAAAAAAAAAAAGCAAATATTTTCAAAAAATGGCGAAAAAACCAACAAATTTCGTTAAAAAATTACTAAAAACGCAGACTTCGTGAAAAGTTCGTGGAAAAAATGCAGATTTTGCAGGTCTGCTTCATCATTTTCTTGTAAAATTTGTTTGTTTTTTTAATGAAAGCAACACTAAGATCACAGTTTTCAACTTGTTAGTTGAGCAACATACGGTTTCCATGATTTCTTGCCACATACTTTTACAAGCAAAAATGTGCCTGGTTTTATATCTGCTTTTTTGTTCAGAAACAGATGTTGATGGAAGCAATGGTGATGTGCTTTCACAATCATGGCAAACATCTGTGACATAACAAACTTGCTGTATTGGCGTATCTAATGACTGGGCACTAGTACATGATTAATTACAGCACTTTATCACATGGGCCTTTTTTATTCCCGAAATACCTTTCGCAAGATCCCATGGAATCTGAACGTGATCAATTTCATGTTGCATCACAGAAATTACTTTTACATTTTGCCTTACTCTTGCTGCCACTGTTGCAAAATTATCAGCATTTTGTACAATGGCTTGTCTGCCTATGACCTCTGCATACTAGGGATGTAACGAATATTCGGCATGGCCGAATATTGAACAGATATTTGGCTGAATATTGGTGTCAAAATTATGGTGACAACGCTTGCTCCAAGATAGGCTATATTTTATGTCGGTGCCACTACCCCAAAGGGGCTGCAGGAACAAAAAACTTTCTAAAAATGCAATTTATGTGTTATAGACCGGAAGCCAGCTGCACAGATAATCACCTCATCGAGTTCACGGATGAAATTACAGGATTAGTTAAATTTTGATTCGCCTATTAAAACGCAATCGGTCTGTCAAGTCCTATCTGAGAGGACAACACATGAAAACTAGTAGCTGACTCGTAGGTTTACCATTGTGTTTTCCTGCTCCCAGTCCTCCCTGTTTTCATACCTTTCGGTGCAGGAAAACACAATGGGAAATCTACGAATCAACCGCTAAAATCGGGTTTTCAGGTGTTTTCCACCCAGATAGGACTTTGCAGACCGATTGCGTTTTAATAGGCAAATCAAGGTTTAAGTAATCCTAGAATTTCATCCATGAACTCAATGAGGTGATTATCTATGCTGCCGGCTCCCGGTCTATTACTGAAGGGCATAGAAATATGAAATTTGAAATATTAGATACTTATTAGAATTAAAGGATTTCTAAGAAAGGTTCTCAAACAAATCGAAATTTAAAAGGGGTGAATATGCACGAAAAGCGTTCTAAAAAAACGTTCTAAATGGTAATTTCTACACACTCTCAGGAAATACCAAACCGATTTACAAAATAATGTGTCAAAATGACGGTGACACAACCCTTGCTCCAACATAGGCTATGTTTTATATCGGTGCCACTACCCGGAAGGGGGTTCAGGAGCAAAAAACGTTCTTAAAATGAGATTTTTGCATTACTGAAGGGCCTAGAAATATGAAACATTAGCTACTTATCTATACTAATATTATAAAGAAGTAAAAATTGTTTGTTTGTTAGAGGTAATCTCTGGAGCTACCGAACTGATTTCAAAAGTAATGGTATCAAAATGATGGTGTTAGTCCAACTTAGAACATAGGCTATATTTTATATCGGTGCCATTATTCCAAAGGGGGTGCAAGAGCAAAAAACGTTCTAAAAATGCATTTTTTGCGTTGCTGAAGGGCCTAGAAATATGAATGATGTCCAAGAACAGTTCTTAAACAATTCGAAATTTAAAAAGGAGTGAAAATGCACAAAAAGTGTTCTAAAAAATGTTTTAAATGGTAGCAGGCCCATAGCCAGAACATTCTTCCAGGTAGGGCAAATATTTTTCCAGGAGGGGCAGATTATTTCTTTAATTTTTTCTGTCTTTTATCTGTAGCTCTTCAAAAATATGTACTGCATATGTAATAGGGTATAATTTTTTTCATTTAAAGCATAAGATCTTTCAAAATCCAGGATGAAATTTTTAAAGTTCCTTCCTGTAGAAAACAAGGGATTTATGTGAGAGTCGCCAGCCAGGGCTGAGTATACCCAGTGATTATTTTGAAATATATATATAATGAATATTAAATAAGATTGCCTACCTGTGTTTATCTTTGGCAAGAGGACAGGCTCGCTATATGTATCCTTTTGTTGCAATTTATTTTATATATATATTTTTAAGATGAAACTGACACACTTCATCATTGACTGTACATGGATGCATATGCACCTCAAACTATCTTTAATACTGGACTAGGATGCTACAAAAATATATACAAAGAGTGATTAATATAATGGGTAAATAAAAAATGAATGGTTTTTCGGTTGACAAGATACTTCGTGTTTGAACACCAGAGAAAATCCCTTCTGGGATAACAATGGGATTTGTATCCCGTCGGACAGCATGTCCGTTTAGTTGAAAAGTTTTACGATGACTGCGGGGTTCAAAAAAGTGTTCACATACTCTTTTAGGTGATGAGAAAGACAATAGATTATGCAAAGTCAGCGGATTTATTTATTTCAGTACAGTCACTTTGCAATGTCCACTGAATGGTGCTGCTATCTGGTCTTCAGATATGAACTTAATATTAATGCTGTCTGGTGGATCGCCTTGTAGATTTAGTGCTGCCATCTATGAGTGATGAGATGAAGCGTTTCTGTTACACTTCACGAAGTTCACTGTTCTTGATTAGATAAATGTTGTGCATATTTCCACAAACGTTTACATACCCCACAAGTTCGGTTATAAGTTTATATAATATGTTATTTGTGTCGCAGGTTCGCATACAAAACTTATTAGTAGAAGTAGAATTTCTAATATTCCTCCTTTTTGTTTGAAGGACCTGTGACAAGTTTTAGCTGTAGTTCGTTTTGTAAAAATTCATGTTGAACTTTTGGAAGCGGTTTTGTTAGTATGTCCGCTATCATGAGTTTTAAAGGACAATAGGTGATATTAATTATTCCGCGTTCATATTGATCTCTGATGTGGTGGAATTTGACCTCAATATGTTTAGTTTTTGTTTGTGCTTTCTCGTTTTTTGTTAGTTTTATGGTTGATAAATTATCTTCATACACAGTTATTGGTAGTTGTTGAGGCAATTCCAAATCATTGAGTAAATTTAATAAATGTATCACGTTTTGTGTTGCAGTTGACGCCGAAATGTACTCGGCCTCTGTAGAAGATGGGGCGATGCTTGTCTGCTTCTTAGAGATCCAGGCTAACAGGTTGTTGCCTAACTTAAACAGATTGCTTGTCGTTGACTTTCTGTCTATACGATCATTCGCCCAGTCGCTATCGCTGTAAACCGTTAGTATGGGCAGTTTGCATCTGTCTATTATGAATTTCAATTCTCTTGTAGTCATCAGGTATCTGATAACCTTTTCGATGGCTTCCCAATCAGCTAGTCTGGGTAGCTCATTCCTCCTCCCTAGAATATTTACTATGGCCGCGATGTCGGGTCTTGTTAGTGTCGCGATGTATAGCAATCCGCCAATTGCTTGTCTATATTTTGTATTATTTTCCATTAATTCTCCTTCCGGATCTAAATTAAAATAGTTAGTACACATTGGCGTGTAGGTGGGTTTGCTAAGGGTTAAGTTGAACTTTTCCGCGATTTCTATAATTTTGTGTTCTTGATCAAGTTGTAAGTTACCGTTTTCTGTTTTAGTTATGTTAATCACTAAATACTGAGTTACCTGTCCCAGATTTTTAATCTCATATTCCTTGGATAACTGGTTATATATCTCGTGCGTGTCATCTTTGCTACCTGCTACGAGTATGTCGTCCATGTAGACGATCACATACGCGACTTTTCCATTTGATTCGTTTAAACAGACATTGGTCTGAGTCGCATTCTATAAATTTTAGATTCTTCAGGGATTGGCTAATTTTTAAAACTCCATGCCCTTGCGGCCTGTTTAAGGCCATAAATCGCCTTGTTTAATTTACGTACTTTTTCTTCCTCCCCTTTCTTTAGATAACCCTCTAGTTGATACATATACACTTCCTCCTCAAGAGTCCCATGCAAAAAAGCAGTTTTGACATCAAGGTGCGTCACGTCAAGATTTTTGTAAACGGCTGCATTTAAAAATGCTCTCAGTGTGGTGTGCAATACGACTGGTGCATACGTTTCGTCGTAATCGCACCCATATTTTTGCGAGTACCCCTTCGCAACTAACCTGGCTTTGTACCTTTCTATTTTGCCGTTTATCCCTCTTTTGGCTTTAAATGTCCACTTTGACCCTATTACGCATTTTCCGGGTATAGCTTTAATTAGTTTCCAAGTTTTATTCTGTTGTAGTGATCTTATTTCCTCATTTGCTGCTTCCAACCACTTATTTTTTGTTTCTATATCCTTAATGTTTTCTAATTCGGCCCACGATTTCGGTTCCTCAATTTTGCACAAATTCACGGTCACTCCAAAACGATTTGGAGGTACGCCTCTGTTTTCCCTTTGCGACCTCCTCGGTTCGGGATTATCTGGCGTCGGGGTTTCTATCAGATCTTCATAATTATTTGTCAAATCAATCTTGATATTTTCGGTAGGTGTTTGAGCGTTATTTTCGGTTTCCGTAGTATTATTAATTTCCTCGTAGTTAGTCCCTTCTTCAATGAATTTTACCGTTCTAGAAATTATGTGGTTATTTCCCGTGTGAATTCTATAACCTTTGCTCCGAAAATCATAACCCATCATGACCCCTTCGATAGCTTTTTCGTCAAACTTCGTTCTTTTTGATTTATCTACGTAGGCAAATGCCTTACACCCAAAAGTCTTAATGTTTGATAGGGCGGGCTTCCTATTATTCCACAATTCGTATGGTGAGGTGCGATTTTCATTTGCGTTTGTCGGCAGGCGGTTGGTTAAATATGTGGCTGTCACCACCGCTTCTCCCCAGAAATGCTTAGGCAATTTTGCATCTGACAGCATAGTACGTGCCATTTCAATGATTGTTCTGTTCTTTCTCTCAGAAACACCGTTTTGGGGGCTACTGTACGGGACACTCAACTGTCTTTCTATGCCGTTTTCGGCTAAGTAGTTTTCGAAACTCTCTAGCTAAACTAAAAATATAGCAAAGATAAATACAATATTTGACATAATGCAAATAAGTTGTTTTCCTTTAATTAAATAATTTAAATATATGCATGTTTTATGTTCGTTTATGTTAATAACTAGCTGACTAAAGGTTAAAATTCAATATTTGCTTTAGTAGCCAGTGGCTGGTAGAGGCTGTATGTTTAGTAGCCGCTACTGTCAAGTTAGTGGCCACTTATCGTAGTTTGTAGATTTAAATAGATATTACAAGTAATGTTTTAAAAATATTTATGTTACGAAGACATCTTTTAAAATATATAAAAATAAAACTATCCACAGTGTCAGTTTACTTACCCCAACAAAAACAATTAACAGTTATTTTACATTAAAAAAAGAGAGAATTTATCGAACAATGTCGTACAAGACCTAGGTCAAAGATTGGTTCACATCTCCAATACGTCACTGTATAGCCCGAGATCAGAATTCTTTCTGAAAATAGGCCTAAAATATTTCCCGTTTGACAAAATTCGCAACTAATTTTTGAAATTGTTTTAAGAAATTTGCAATTATTTTACGCAACCTCTTGCTAAAATTCACAATTTTTTCGCCGATCGTTCAACAGAATTCACGATTTTTTTTCGCGATCATTCGACGAAAGTGACGATTTTATTATGCGATCTCTCGATGAAATTCGCGATTTTTTCTACGATCAATTTACGAAATTCGCGACTTTATTTCCTCGATCTTTCGCAAAATTTGCGATTTTATTCCGCGGTCGTTCGACGAAATTTACTTTTTTTGCGATCTTTTGACGAAATTTGCGTTTTTCGCGATCTTTTGACGAAGTTTGCGTTTTTTTCGCGATCTTTTGACGAAGTTTGCGTTTTTTTCGCGATCTTTTGACGAAGTTTGCGTTTTTTTTCGCGATCTTTTGACGAAGTTTGCGTTTTTTTCCCGATCTTTTGACGAAGTTTGCGTTTTTTTCCCGATCTTTTGACGAAGTTTGCGTTTTTTTCCCGATCTTTTGACGAAGTTTGCGTTTTTTTCCCGATCTTTTGACGAAGTTTGCGTTTTTTTCCCGATCTTTTGACGAAGTTTGCGTTTTTTTTCGATCTTTTGACGAAATTTGCGTTTTTTTCGCGATCTTTTGACGAAATTTGCGTTTTTTTTCGCGATCTTTTGACGAAATTTGCGTTTTTTTCGCGATCTTTTGACGAAATTTGCGTTTTTTTCGCGATCTTTTGACGAAATTTGCGTTTTTTTTTCGCGATCTTTTGACGGAAATTGCGGATTTTTCGCGATTTTTTGATGAAATTTGCGGTTTTTACGCGATCTTTTCACGAAATTTGCGTTTTTTCAGCGATTTTTTGATGGAAATCGCGGGTTTTTTTTCGCGATTCTGAAATTCACAGCAAATTTTCTGAAAGGTTACAGAAGGGTGGAGCTGTGTTTTTTCTGCACCTGATTAACGAAATTCCCATTTTTTCAAGATCCTTTGACGAAATTTACTTTTTTCGCGATATCTTGACAAAATTTGCATTTTTTTCGCGGACAAAATTTGCGGTTTTTCGAGATCCTTTGACGAAATTTGCGGTTTTTTTTTTTCGCGTTCTTTTAACGGAATTTGTGGGGGTTTTTCGCGATCTTTTGACAAAATTTGCGGTTTTTCGTGATTTTTTGACGAAATTTATGGTTTTTTGCGATCTTTTGACGAAATTTGTGGTTTTTCCCCTATCTATTTGCGAAATTTAAGGGGTTTTCGCGATCTTTTGACAAAATTTGCGGTTTTTCGTGATTTTTTGACGAAATTTACGTTATTTCGCAATCTTTAGACGAAATTTGCGGTTTTTTGCGACTTTTTGACGAAATTTGAGATTTTTTCGCGATCTTTTGACGAAATTTACGGTTTTTCGTGTTCTTTTAACAAAATTTGTGGGTTTTTTCGTGATCTTTTGAAAAAATTTGCGGTTTTTCGTGATTTTTTGGCGAAATTTACGTTATTTCGCAATCTTTAGACGAAATTTGCGGTTTTTTGCGACTTTTTGACGAAATTTGAGATTTTTTTCGCGATCTTTTGACGAAATTTACGGTTTTTAGTGTTCTTTTAACAAAATTTGTGGGTTTTTTCGCGATCTTTTGAAAAAATTTGCGGTTTTTCGTGATTTTTTGACGAAATTTGAGATTTTTTTCGCGATCTCTTGACGAAATTTACAGTTTTTCGTGTTCTTTTAACGAAATTTATAGGTTTTTTTCGCGATCTTTTAACAAAATTTGCGGCTTTTCGTGATTTTTTGACGAAATTTATGGTCTTTTTGCGATCTTTTGACGAAATTTACCGTTTTTTCGCGATCTTTTGACGAAATTTGCGGTTTTCCCTCTATCTATTGGCGAAATTTAAGGGGTTTTCGCGATCTTTTGACGAAAATTGCGGGTTTTTGCGATACTTTGATGAAATTTGCGATTTTTATGCATTCCTTTCACGAAATTTGCGTTTTTTCTGCGATTCTTTGACGGAAATCTCATCTTTTTTTGAGATTCTTAAGAAATTCTCGTTTTTCCCGTGATTCTTTGACAATTTTTTTTTTTTGCGAACGATTGACGAAATTGATATCTTTCGGCGACCATTTGTCGAAATTCGCGATACTTTTATGCCGATTTTTAAAAATTTTTGGAACCAAATGCCTTCAATGTGAACATCAACGCGATTTTCTTTTTCTTTTACGATTCTGCGGAAATCGTTGATCGATTAAAAAAAAATAAAAAAAACGGAAAAGTGGCATTTCTGACATGTACTATTACATGATAATAAAGATCGCCACTTTGGCGATCAGATGCACATCATAAAGTCGCCAATTTTTTACATTTAGTCGCCCTGTGGCCGGTGGCGACCGGGAATTTTAACCTTTATAGCTGACACGTCTGGTGCTGCCTGGGTCCGCCAAAAAATGACACGAAAAAATTCCAAAAATCTAAAAAGAAAAATCTTTCAAAATTTAAAAATACCTACATGAATTTCGAATAAACTTAATTAAATATGGAAAAATCGCTGCTATCGCGAAAAATCACTAAAATAAAATCGCAGAGGTTAAAAATTACTATTTTGGGCTGAAAAACAGGATTTCTTCTGCGAAATTAGAATATTATCTGGGGAATGCAAAAAAGAACTAATAATAACAAATTCAGGGAAAAATTCGAAAATTGCAATGCGAAATCAGTAAAAATTTTGTTGAAAAGAGAACAGAATTTTACTATATTATTGGACCAAAAAATCGCCATGGATCGCAAAGAAACGTAAAAATCGGAAAACTTAAAAAATGACAAGTGAAAAAATTCATATTAGGATAAAAGTTTGAAATGAACGCCTAAAAAATGATCGGAAACGTTAAAAGACACTGAAAATCATGATACAACGATCTCAAAAACTGCACAGGAGAAAATTTAATGTATTAGGATAAAAGTTTAAAATTATATTTCTTTTGTGAATTTCAAAAAATCGTCACCGAATTCGAAAAACTCACTAAAAATGGCATTGAAAACCGCATTAAAAATCGCCTAGAAGGAATTGACTAAACTAGTCTAAAAGTTTGAAACCAAATTCATATTGCTAAAAATTTTAAATAGAAATCCTTTTACAAATGCGAAAACCTGAACCATTTATTTTTTCGTATAAAAATCAGTTTTTTGATAAAATAAAATGTTACTGCTGGATTTTATTAGATTTTTCGAATTTCTGAAATATAATATTATTTTGTGTATATGTGCCAATTTTCAAATCCCTACCCCAGTTTTCTTAATGTGTCTGAAAATCGCTGACTGTCTTATTCATTCTTCAAAGCTACACTCGCTCCTAGCTTAGGGTAAAAATCTATTCAGTTTTCGGCTTTTTCATTGGAAAAATATTGCATTTTCTAAGCAAATTGAAAAAACATTAAAAATCGAATAAAAAAAATTCGCGAAAAATTCAAAAATTGCTGTGTGAATTCCGAATAAACTTTATTAAAGAGAGGATAAGAATTATGATATTGGGTAAAAAAAAAAAAAAAAAAAAATGAAGTCATATCTCTTTTAATAATGTAGAAAAATCTCCTCAACGTGAAAAAGTGCTAAAAATCGCATAAAAAATAAAAGAACGAAATCTCACCACAAAATCAAAAATCGTGCTTCGAGATGCCAAACTTCATACATAGAGGTATCTTCTTACCAAATTCCGTAGTTCTACACCTGTCCATTGTAAAATTGTCAAAACTTTTAGAAAACGTGTCACACTACCTCTTTATTTGAAAAAAAATAATAATCCCTTAAGCAGAGCAGTTTAAAGAATATTTCAGAGGAAGGATAATGCCACAGGTGGTCCAGTGATATGCTAGAAAGTCACTAAACAGCCTTAAGGGGATTCTTCGCGCACTTGAAAACACCCGCTCCGTAATGTTAATCCTATGGACAGGTTATTTTTGAATTTCTCATTTCAATTTGAATTTTTTTGCATAGGCTAGATGAGGTCGATCTTTAATATGACTCTTTTTTACTTTTTCGATTTTGGTTGCAGATTTTTTTTAAAAAGGTACTTCGAGTTTTGAAACATTACGGAGCGGGTGTTTTCGAGTGTGCGAAGAATCCCCTTAAGTAAAAAGAGTTTCTTCTAACCCTCTAGGACCTGACCGACACAATTGTGTGCGTGAGAATGTAATTTAGTAATCAAGGAGAAATCGACTTCGCTCAAGAAGTCATCACCTAAGATAATGAAAATGCTATTCGATTGTTTAGTATATCAATGAGGAGTTTGGAAATTCATGTATTAAGGGAAGCTATTTTGTACGTATATATATTTAAAAAATATTTGATATTTGCACATACTTTTCGAAACTAAACAAACAGTATAAATAGTGTTTATTAGTTTTAAGTTATAGCACGGAACAAATGTATACACGTCTATATCTACCAATTATTTTTCAGACTCAGCCATATGAATTTTTTTACAAATTCTCAGTATCATAATTATACACAAAAAAATATTTTGCAGGCACTACTACTGAAGTGATTTCGAACTGAATATCATTTTTCACTTTTCGATAAGTTGTAATCGATTTTTATCTTATGATGGTCTTTACCAAAACATTGGTTTATAATGGCAACTTTGACGACATTTTTGGAAAACTTATTTGCTTTTGCGAGAAACTACAAAACCACTATTCAATTTCTTTGTTTCTAATTAAGAGAACATATAGATTTTTTTTTTTTTTAAATAAAAAGGACTTTATGAATGTACAAGTAAATAACCAATTTGGATTTGAAAAAACATACCCGACATATACTATTTAAATGTGAAATAATGATTGGCTTATTTTAGAAGTGCAAATTTTATAAATTTCAGAGGAGTAGAACGGGTAAAAATTACAAAAGAGAGAGAAAAAAAATCCCAACGCTTGATAGTTGCTGTTTCATGGAATTGAACCAAGTTTCCATGAAAGTGTTGGAGTTTAAGTGGCCTATTAAGCCAAAAGCACTCCATTCTCGATAGCAGGAATTCGCTGTCTCATATTTAAACAATTAGAAAAAAAATCTCTTGTGGCTATGCTGCTTTTGAAATGGAAATAGGTAAAATGCGCTTACCTGGGATTCATCAATATCGCGATGACTCGTATAACTTCATCGGTGTGGCGTGGCCAGGGATTTATCCAAAAGCTTCTTGAAGAAATTATTTTTATTTTATTTTGTGAAGCATTATTTATCCTTTAAGGATCCTTTGAGAGCTTAATATAAATCCGCTAAATCCATGGGAAGATATAATGTAATTTGAATTAGTATTGTGTGTTTTTACGATAAAGAAAGATTCAAATTTTAGCTTTAAATACTTATAATTAAACATATTACTGGAGTATAAGAAACTTCGTGTTGACAGAGAGGCTACATGATTAAGAGTGAGAATACATAAAGCTGCTAAAAAACATATTCGCAGCATAGAAAAAATATATAATAATTAAAGACGTCTGGCAAAAGTCAAAGTGTTCAGATGTTCCTTTTAGTTACATATCAGTGGTGAAATCTTAGTTATTAGAACATATGCTTTAGAGAGTTACTCAAGTGGGCTGCAATAGCACTCATTATTAAATGCGGAAGTAAAGAAACAGTTCGTAAATTGGCTTGTTAAAATGATCTGTGTTTAGTAACAAGTTCTTTCTTTTCTTTTTTTTAATCACTTTTAGTAGTTGCCGAAGAACATCTGGGGAATTAAATTTAACACCCCTCCTTAATCTCCTCAGATGGATAAGGTAACAAGTTCATAGTCTTGATGTCACACAAAAGTTGAGGTTTGGGTGTGGGCTTTGTCAAGCAGTCAGCAATCATGTATTGCATGGGACAATATTTTAATTCGATAATTTTATCTTCCTTTAATTGTCTTATGGCGTGAAAGCGGATATCAATGTGTTTTGTCCGCTTCGAAAATTTTTCATTTTCTATCATCTTTATACTGCTTTGATTGTCATGGTAAAGTAAAATAGGTTTTACTTGATACAAGTTAAGATCTTCTGGCAGTTTTAATAGCCATAAAATTTCTTGTCCTGCGGTTGCTGCAGCAACATATTCCGCTTCAGCGGAAGAATATGCAATGCTTGACTGTAATTTTGTAGTCCATTGAATGGGATTATGACCCAGAAAAAAAATATTGCCGGTGGTTGATTTTCTATTTTTAGTGTCCCCAGCCCAATCAGCATCAGCATACGCGATGAGTATTGGTGGTTTATTTTTACTTATTGTTAGGCATAGGTTTTTTGCGCAATTGAGGTAAATAATTCTTTTTGCCGCTTTCCAATCCTTCTCGCGTGGCGTTGCACTTCTCCTACTAAGTATATTTACTGGTGCCATAATGTCGGGTCGAGTGACTGTGGCAATATACAAGAGCGAACCGATCGCTTGCCTAAACTTTGTATTGTTCGGAAGTAAATTGTCGCTATCTTCTAATTTATAGAAACCTACTTCCATCGGTGTACCAATAGATCTTGCATCTGTTAAATTTAACTTTCTAACCAAATCTTCTATTTTTGACTTTGGTTTAATTTGTAACCATCATTCGTTTTGATTATGTTGGTTCCTAGGTACTGACTTATTTCGCCTAAGTCCTTTACTCCGTACTCATTTTGCAATTGTTTTATTACATCTTTAATTATTTCACTTTTACTCGCGATTAAAATATTGTCAATGTAGACGATGATATAAGTGAAATTTTCCTTTTCTTTTCTAGTAAACAAACATGAGTCAGCAGTGCTTTGCACAAAATTCATGTTTTTTAATGATTCTGCGATCTTTTTGTGCCAGGCTCTAGCTGCCTGCTTTAAGCCGTAGATTGTTTTATTCAGTTTACACACTTTGTTTTCACAATTTTTTTCTATAAAACCCTCTGGTTGTTTCATGAAAATTTCTTCTATTTCGCCGTGAAGAAATGCAGTGTCGATGTCAATGTGTTGAACAGAAAGATTTTTGTATGCCGCTGAGGCTAAAAATGTGTGGATTGTTGTGTGTGAAACTACGGGGGTGAAGGTTTCATCATAATCTTCGCCGTACTTCTGATTATATCCTTTCGCTACTAAACAGGCCTTGTATTTTTGTACATTTCCTAAATTATCTAACTTTCTCTTAAAAATCCACTTGCAACCAATAATTTTCTTATTTGGTGGGGGATCCACTAAGTCCCAAGTTTTATTTTTCTTTAATGAGTTGATTTCTTGTTGAGTGGCTTTGAGCCAATTTTCTTTTTCTACTGGATTGTTCATGTTTGCTATGTCATAAAAATCGGTTGGTTCGAATGTGTCATTTGTTTTTACGTGACATACGTATCTGTCGGGTGGTACTCCTCTATTTGACCTCCGAGACCTTCTCTGTTCTACGTCGGCTTGTTTGGATGCGGTTGGTTCTTTGTCCGAATTACTTAACTCTGTTTGAATGTAGTTGTTGTCATTGTCTGAGTTTTCTACCTCTTCGCTTTCTTTTAAGTTGTTTTCACTATTTTTCTATAAATTTAACTGTTCTCGCCATTATTATTTTGTTTTCTTTTGTGAATATACGGTAACCTTTTGATTTGTTGTCATACCCCACAAGTATTCCTTCCTGCGCTCTATCATTTAATTTGTTTCGCTGATGTTTTTGTATATAGGCATAAGCTTTACAGCCGAATGTACGCAGGTAGTGTAAGGTGGGTTTTCGGTTGAACCAAATTTCGAACGGTGTTTTGTTTGTTATTTTGGTTGATAGCCTATTCTGCAGGTGATTGGCGGTATTTATGACTTCTCCCCAGAATTTTTGAGGTAAGCCTGCTTCGGAGAGTAGACTCCTAGTCATATCTAATAATGATCTATTCTTTCTTTCCGCTATGCCGTTTTGGCTCTGACAAAATGGTACCGTAAACTGGTGTTGGATACCTCTTGCCCTTAGGTATTCTTCCATTTGTTTACCTAAATATTCCCCTCCATTATCGGATCTAATAGCTTTATGGAATCTGCCGAATTGCGTTTTCACCATGGCTACATAATCTTTTAACTTTTCGTGAACTTCATTTTTATGCGAAAGTAAGTAAATTACTGTGAACCTTGAATAGTCATCTATAAAAGTGACGAACATTGTTTTTCCCCCGATAGTAGGTGTACCGATAGATGTGCACACGTCCGTGTGTATCAGATCGAGCACTTTGCCTGTTTTCGGACAGTTTGTTGATTTCGGATATGGGGCATCACTTATTTTTGTTTGGATACATATTTCACACAATGCATTATGATTACAGTTATTTATTTTTATACCGTCTGCTAAGTTTTTATTTATTAATTCTTTTATCGCATTATAGTTACGATGGCCAAGCCGTTTGTGCCAAACTTCTATGCAATTTTTATTTTTACATTCATGTGCAATGTTTACCTTATTAGTTTCAGCGCTTTCTAATAATTCGACTTGATATAAATTATTTTTCATTCTTGCTTCAAGATAAATATTCCCGTTTTGGGATAACATGCATTTTTCTTTATCAAAAATTTATAGCCATTCTGTGTTGCTTTGCTTACCGATATGAGGTTCGATTCTAATTCTGGTACATATCAGGGGTGATTGTGCTCCGGGTGTAGCCCGGATTTCCGGGTTTTCGGTCGATCCTTCCGGGTTTGTGAGATCGTTACGTTTAGCGGAAAATTAGGACATTAAAAAATATCGCGAATTTCGACAAATGGTTGCCAAAAAAGAAAATCAATTCCTCAATCGTTCGCTGAAAAAAATCGACAATTTCGTCAAAGGATTGCGGGGGAAAAAGTGGATTTCGTCAAAGAATCTCGAAATAAACACAAATTTCGTCAAAGGATCGCGATAAAACTAAGATTTTCATCAAAACATGGCGGGAAGAACGCGATTTTTGTCAAAAGATCGCGGGAAAACGGATATATCGTCAAAGGAACGCAGAAAAATGGATATCGTAAAAGATCGCTGGAAAAACGTTAATTTCTTTAAAGAATCGCAGAAAAAACGCGAATTTCGTCAAAATACCGTTGAAAAAACACATAATTAGAATCGGGAAGGATTTTCCCTATCCCGGAATCGCGGGGAAAATGCGATTTTCGTCAAAAAATGCAGGGAAAAACGCAATTTTCGTCAAAAGATTGCAGGGAAAAACGCGATTTTCGTCAAAAGATTGTGGGGGGAAAACGCAATTTTCGTCAAAACATTGTGGGGGAAAACGCGATTTTCGTCAAAGGATCGCGGGAAAGGCGGAAATATCGACAAAGGGTCCCTGGAAAACGCGAACTTCGCTAAAGGATCGCGGAAAAAACTAATTTCTTTAAATAATCGCGAAAAAACCTGCAAATTTCACCAAACGATCGCGGAAAAAACGCGAATAATGTCAAAGAATCGCGAAATAAAACAAATTTCGTCTAATGATCTCGAAATAAAAGAAATTTCTTCTAATGATCGCGAAATAAACACAAATTTCGTCAAAGGATCACAAAAAAGTTGTAAAATTCACAAAGGATCGCGAAAAAAAAACAAGATTTTCGTCAAAAGAACGTGGGAAAAACGGAAATTTCATTAAAGGATCACGAAAAAATAACAATTTCTTCAAAGAATCGCAGAAAAAAACGCGAATTTTGTCAAAAGATCGCGGGAAAAAACGCGATTTTCGTCAAAGAATCGCTAGAAAAACGGAAATATCGTCAAAGGATCGCAGAAAAAACGCAAATTTTGTTAAAGGATCACGGGAAAAAAACATGAATTTCTTTAAAAAATCGCAAAATTCAACGAAAAATCGCGGAAAAAACGCAAATTTTCGTGAAAGGATCGCAGAAATAACACATAATTAGAACCAGAAGTTATTCTCTCCCCACCCTCTCTTCTGTAACCTTTCAGAAAAGTTGCTGTGAATTTCAGATATATATTTTTTTTTACTCAGAATCACCCCTGGTATTGTGTTATCCATCTCAATCTCAGTACAAAAATGTCCAGAATTGCATATCTGTAATGTGTAATACCCAAGAAGAAAGCAGGAAAAAAAATTTACCTTGTGTAAGAGTAAAGCTTTAAAAATAGATTTTTATTTATTTTTTTCTAATACTTAGCCACTTAAAAGTAAAATTGGATTGGTTTTGACATTTTTGTACTGTTTTCAAATAACTAGATATGACTTGCATAAATCTACCAAGAGATAACTCTTAACACATAATTTGTACTTGCTTCATGAGTACTTAGAATAAATTCATTTACTGAATGTAGAATTCGAACTTTGCATATAACAAGATAAATTGCACTCTCCATTTGATGAAGTCATTTAGCTTTCAGTGAAATTAACATAAGTTTACCAAATTATGTTTTTCTGCAATTGTATATTTCAAACAATAGCAGAAATATGCCATTTGATTGTCATGCTGTTGCAGCATCAGTTGTTATGTAAATTGATATTGGTATATTTTGCATCGATAATTTTCAGGGTTTTTCACTTTGTATCGATTAATTTTCAGGGTTTTTCACTCTGAATCACAATCACCCCTGACATATAATACTTCTTTTAATGTGATTGTGTTTATCCCTCCATCGGATGTTTTTGTTTTAAATGTCGTTTCACCTGTACCGTGTGAATTCAGCGTTTTGCCATTGGCAATGATGACTGTCATCTTTTCAGTGACGTTAAACTTAGTGAATGCATCTTTACTATTTAGAATGTGTGTCGATGAACCTGAGTCGATTATCCACGTTTGTTTTCCTGGTTTCTGGACTAAAAAAGCTGCGTCGCTGCCTTTTCCTGAATTGCCCTGTGTTTTGTTAATCCGAATTGGTTCTGTTTCACGGTTTTTGTTTTCTCTATAATAGTTTGCGTCTTCATAACATAACGATGATGTGTAATACTTGGATTTGTGCGGCTGTTGTTTTTGTGACAGTGAGTTTCTGTTCTTAAGATGCCAGCACTCTCTGTATGTATGGTTTTTTAATTTACAGTATGTGCACTGTTTGTCCTTTTTATTATAGTGTTCAGCAGGAAACTTTTTATGCATTTTAAACGCTTTTGAGGAACTCTCGCTCTGATCTGTGTTTTCTAAACGTCTTGTATATTCATCAGTGAGTTTTCCTTTTATAAACTCTGAATTAAGTTCATTTTCTGGACGGGCCTCGAGGGCTATAATTAAGGTGTTGTAGCTAGGTGGAAATGAACAAAGTAATAGAGCTGAAATGTGCGAGTCATTAATAGTTTCGCCTATGGCTGAAAGTTTATCAACAAGTTCTAAAATATGTGTAATGTGTTTTATTAGATTGCCGTTTTCTGGGAGTTTTGCTCCGTATAATTTTCTCAGCAAATATAACTTGCTTGAGAGATTGGCCCTTTCATGAATTGTTTTTAAAGCTTGCCAGGTTTCTCTGGCAGTGTTTAAGTGCTTTACATGCACAATTTGTGAGTCTTCAATACTCAAGTTGATAATTGCACGTGCTTTACGGTCCTTCTTAGTCCAGTCCGTGTTAATTGGATCTGGGGGATTTTGTGTTATTACATCAAACAATTCTTCTTTTATTAAAATCATTTCTACGCGAAATTTCCAATTTGCGTAATTATGCGAATTTAATTTTTCGACAATTTGGACGTCTTTGATCCCTGCCATGTTTACTCTTATTTATATATGCGACGAACCTATTTCCTTTTTATTTATTTATTTACTGTAAAATGAACGATTTCTTTTTCTTTTTATTTTTATTATTACTCACAACCAACAAATTGTTCATTCACTAATTATTTAAATGTTCATTACATAAAACATAAATATATAAATGTTTCTTTTTCATTCACCTTTATATTTCTGGTACAATAACATTCATTATTTTATTCAATGCAGCATCTTTTTATTTTTTTTATTCAGAACATGAATATTTTTAATATTTATAATCTAAGCCACTATATAAAATTTTTCTTCTTTTTCGCTAAACTTGAGCACTTTATCTGTCTCATTAATCTTTTTGTTGGAGTTTAAGTGGCCTATTAAGCCAAAAGCACTCCATTCTCGATAGCAGGAATTCGCTGTCATATATTTAAACAATTAGAAAAAATCTCTTGTGGCTACGCTGCTTTTGAAATGGAAATAGGTAAAATGCGCTTACCTGGGATTCATCAATATTGCAATGACTCATATAACTTCATCGGTGTGGCGTGGCCAGGTATTTATCCAAAAGCTTCTTGAAGAAATTATTTTTATTTTATTTTGTGAAGCATTATTTATCCTTTAAGGATCCTTTGAGAGCTTAATATAAATCCGCTAAATCCATGGTAAGATATAATGTAATTTGAATTAGTATTGTGTGTTTTTACGATAAAGAAAGATTGAAATTTTAGCTTTAAATACTTATAATTAAACATATTACTGGAGTATAAGAAACTTCGTGTTGACAGAGAGGCTACATGATTAAGAGTGGGAATACATAAAGCTGCTAAAAAACATATTCGCAGCATAGAAAAAATATATAATAATTAAAGACGTCTGGCAAAAGTCAAAGTGTTCAGATGTTCCTTTTAGTTACATATCAGTGGTGAAATCTTAGTTATTAGAACATATGCTTTAGAGAGTTACTCAAGTGGGCTGCAAAGCACTCATTATTAAATGCAGAAGTAAAGAAACAGTTCGTAAATTGGCTTGTTAAAATGATCTGTGTTTAGTAACAAGTTCTTTCTTTTCTTTTTTTTTATCACTTTTAGCAGTTGCCGAAGAACATCTGGGGAATTTAACAGAAAGAAGCAGCTAATAGACCGGGAGCCGGCAGCACAGACAATCACCTCATCAAGTTCACGGATGAAATTCTAGGATTAGCTAAATCTTGATTAGCATATTAAAATGCAATCGGTCTGCCAAGTCCTATCTTGGTGGAAAACACCTGCAAACCCCATTTTTGCGGCTGATTCGTAGGTTTACCATTGTGTTTTCCTACACCAAAAAATATGAAAACATGGAGGACTGGGAGGAGGAAAACACAATGGTAAACCTACGAGTCAGCTGCTAAAATCGGGTTTTCAGGTGTTTTTCAACAAGGTATGACTTGGCAGACCGATTGCGTTTTAATATGCGAATCAAGATTTAAATAATCCTAGAATTTCACCCGTGAACTCAATCAGGTGATTTTCTGTGCTGCCGGCTCCCAGTCTATAACTGTCATGTACAGCAAATTCAAATTAAGGAAACATTATTGTGGCTGTTTCACTTTTAATTTCAGAAGCCTTTCGTTTCAACATCGACTTCTTGTGATAAATTTTGTATAGTGACAATTGTACAAAGAATGCAAGCTTTATGGATATAAGCTAATACAGCAGTATGGAATAATTTCTGCAAAGCAAAAATGCGAGGAATGCCCAATGTCGTAATCTCCAATTGGTCTGTGAAAGAGAGAGAGAAAAGGTTTATAGATGAAATTTTTGTTTCCAGTTTAATAACGAAATTGAGGGGTAGAGGGTTAGGTGCGAGGGGTTCTTTTTGGTTAGGTCTGGCATGAAAGAGAATAAAAATGGAAATTTAATAATGTTGTATTACATAAAAGTTGTTTAAAGTGAAATAGTGGGTGATAAAGTGATCGAAATGTCAAGTTTTATGCTAGGTTGCATAAAAATAGGAGGATAAAAATTATAAATTTAATATTGTTGTGATCGGAATGCACAGTCTCGTGCTAGGTCGGGCAAAAACTTTCCCAGGTCGGGCTTTGCCCGACCTGTCCCCCACCTAGCTACGGGCCTGAATGGTAGTTTCTACACAATCTCAGGATATACCAAACCGATTAAAAAAAATAATGGTGTCAAAATGACGGTGACAACCCTTGCTCCAACATAGGCTATGTTTTTTGTCGGTGCCACTACCCGAAAGGAGGCTCAAGAGCAAAATACTTTCTAAAAATGCGATTTTTGCATTACTGAAGGGCCTAGAAATATGAAATATTAGCTACTTATTAGATATAAAGGATTTCTAAGAACAGTTCTTAAACAATTCGAAATTTAAAAGGGGTGAAAATATGCGAAAAGCGTTCTAAAAACCGTTCTACATGGTGGTTTCCACACAATCTCAGGAAATACCAAACCCAGGGTTCGTAAATATCATGATATTTTCGAAAATATCAAAAATATCCGATATTTTGATATATATCCGATATTTTCGATATATATCCGATATTTTCAAAGCAGCCAACTTACCGCTGATAATAAATGTTTTCAAGCATAATATAGATTAGAAACTAAAATATATTGCACTTAACATGAAAACTTAATCAAAGAATATTCTAAAAATGCATTTTTCTTTTTATTTTCTGATTTATTTATTTTTTTTTTTTTTCACTTAGAACAAAATTGAAGATGAACTAATTAAAAACATTAACAATTTGCTTTATAAAAAAAAACTAACTATAGGATTCAGTATCAAGATCAAGTATAAAAAAATCAAAAATTTTAAATACAAAAAAGTTCTTTTAATTGAAAAATTTTAACATAAATGTAAGTATAAAATATCTTATATTCATATTTTCTAACATGTTGTATAGTTTAAACTAAACTGGACCAAAACATGAGAAAAGATTCCTTTCTAATGAAACTGTATATAACTGCTTATTTAAGTTAGTCAATCTTTCAATGGTTGTTCTGAATTAATTATGCCCCACATAATTATTAGTTCAACATTTTAAAAATAAAAGCTTCAAATCTAAAGCTTCAAAAATATATTTATTTTCTTTTTTGGCTAAAAAAGTCACATCCAGAAGAGACAAAAGTTCTTTATCTACAGATTCATAGTCAATAATAGTTGAAAATTTATTTCATTTACACTGAAATATTACGAATTATGACTGAAAATATCAAAAATATCTTGCACACATTCATATTTTGAAAATAAATATCAAATGCAGAAAATATTAAACATCTTGATATATTGAAAATAAATATCAAGTAATATGAAAATATCAAAAATCTTGATATTTTGAAAATAAATATTGGATATATATCCATTGATATATATCGACAAACTCTGGCTATATATAAAGAATTATCAAAATTACATTTTATCTTTCAATGGCTGTTCTGAATTATCTGTCTAACATAATTATTAGTTCTACATTTAAAAATAAAAGTTTCAAACATAAAGCTTGGAAAAGATTTGTTTTCTTCTTTTCCTAAAAAAGTTACTGCCAAAGGCAAAAGTAAATTATCTACAGAATGATATAGTCAATAACATGTGGAAATTTCATTTACACTTGCTTTGAATGTGGAAAATATCAAAATTATCTCACATGGTGATATTTTGAAAATAAATATCAAGAATTTGAAAATATCGAAAATATCAAAAATCTTGATATTTTAAAAATAAATATCGGATATATATCAAGATATATATCATGATATATATCCATTGATATATATCAACGAACCCTGATCCAAACTGATTTAAAAAATAATGGCGTCAAAATGATTGTGACAACCCTTGCTCCAACATAGGCTGTGTTTTATGTCGGTGCCACTACCCCAAACGGGGTGCATGAGAAAAACGTTTTAAATTGCGTTTTTTGCGTTATGGAAGAGCCTAGAATTGTGAAATTTGGAGTGGTAGTTACTTATGATCACTAAGGACATTTCCTAAAAAAATCAAAATTTAAAAGGGTTCAAAATGCGTTGTAAAAAAACGTTCTATTGCGATTTCTATGCAATCTCAGGAAGTACTGAATGAATTTCAAATATAATGGTGTAAAAATGATGGTGACAGATCTTGCTCCAAGATAGGCTATATTTTATGTTTCCACTACCCCAGAGGAGATGCAGGAGCAAAATGCACGAAAAGCGTTCTAAATGCCAATTTGTCAGGAATATCTCAGGAAGAATCAGACTGATTTCAAAAGTAATGGTAGGAAATTGATGCTGACAGCCTCTGCTCTAACATAGATGTGATTTTATGTCGGCATCACTATCACCTAGACATTGCAGGAACAAAAAAGCGCTCTAAATTTCGATTTATGTGATCTGTAGGGGCTAGCAACTTAAAATTAGGCAAGGTACATATTTATTGCATGTAAATGATCTTTAAGAACAGTTTCGAAAAAATCTGAATTTTAAAAAGGGGTGAAAATGCACGAAAAGTGTTCTACATTGCGATTTCTACTCAATCTCAGGAAATACCAAAGCTATTTCAAAAGTAATGGTTGCAAATCAATGGTGACAGTCTGCTATAACATAGGTTATACACTGATTATCAAAAATTAAGGAAAAGTCACAAAATGCTAATTTTCAAATATGCGAACACTCAAAAGGAAATAATATAAATCATGTAATTACTATCTCTACAACACAGCTAGTCCATATAACATCTCATTCATGTCACACATGGTCAAAAATGTCAGTCACTACGGTGAAGTAAAAAAATAGGAAATTCCATACATCTCATTATGCGTCTCAAATGATCAATATATGTGACTCCACTGAGACGTGACTGCTGCTTTGGTATGAGTCACCATGTGACTTTACTTTGTAGTTGCATTGTGACTCTCATGTGACTGTCATCTGCAGACTCTATTTCAAAGTCATCATGAACGCTGCATTGTGATAAGTTACCAAATAATGTCACATTAAAGTCACATGATGACTTTCAGGTGACAGAGAGACTACTGTGAAGTCACCATTGTGCTCTTTTGGGAAAAGTCTCAATGTGACTATAATGTGATATTATTTGGTAACTTATCATAATGCAATGTTCATGATGACTTTGAAATTGAGTCTCAAAATGACAGTCACACGAGAGTCACAATTTAACTACATTATAAAGTCACCTGGTGACTCATCACAAAGCAGCAGTCACATTGACGTCTCAGTGTAGTCACATACAGTGATCATTTGAGACTCATAATGAGATGTATGGAATTTCCTATTTTTTTGCTTCACCGTAGTGACTGTGACATCTGTGACCATGTGTAACATGAATAAGATGTTATATGGGCTAGCTGTGTTGTAGAGATAGTAATTACTTGAATTATATTATTTCCCTTTGAGTGTTCGCGTATTTGAAAATTAGCATTTTGTGACTTTTCCTTAATTTTTGATAACCAGTGTATTTTATGTTGCTGACACTACCATCTGAGGTTTGCAAAAGCAAAACATGTTCTAATTTGAGTTTTTTCACAACTGAGGGGTCTAACACTTTGAAGTATGGCATGGTATTTACGTACAAGATGCAACTGTTTTCTAAGAACTAAAGATGAAAATAAGCACTCGCCAGTCGCCACTCGGCGACTAAACGTGAGAAACTGGCGACTAAAAATATGGAATGTACCGGCCAAATGCAGGATTTTCCAAAGGGATTTCGTCAAAGAATCGCAGAAAAAAACCCCGCAAATTTTGTCAAAAGATCGCGAAAATACCTGTTATGCAACATCATACTTTCCCATTACTTTAACAATAGTAAATCTATTAACCATTATCTATTTAATTATTGAAATATTAATGAAATATTAATCCATTCAAAAACTTTATTTATCTTTCCAAATAACATTTTAAAATATCTATATTACGTTAATATTTCTAACTACTAAAATTTGATTCTAATATCTATTAAATAATTTATTTATCAGTGATTTCTAGATTGTTTACAAAAAGTTCTAAGTCTTTAATATTAACCTTTTAAAAATTCTTAAATATTCATTAAATTCATTGCAAAATATATTTATTCGATTTTAAATAATTATTTACTTTCAGCAGACAAAATTTCATCTATTTTGATGCAATAGATCGCGAGTTATCCGAATCTTAAGTTTTATTTACTTTCGCTTCTTTTAAATACGCGTGCCGTCCATTTTAAGAGCATAATTTTTTAATTATAAATAATGATTTAGAAATATGTCTCTTCAATACATTTTTAATTAATTTTTTGAACGCTATATTTTATATCCAAGTATATACTTAATATTAATTTTTGTTTATTAAATAAAGACGAATGAAAGATTTCTTTTTCTTAAAAAAAAAAAAAAAAAAAAAAAAATCGCTCTGTGTAATAAAATTATTTAATTTCTTTTTAATGAATGTACTTACTTAGGCAATATTGGGTTAATTTGGTTTTAGAAGGATGCTATTTAATGTATTTTGTATATTTATAAATACAAATTTAGTAATATTTGCCTTCAGTTTATTATTTTTATTATTAATTTTCTTAAACGTTATATATTTTGTAACTAAGTATACTTAAATTTTGTTATTATTTATTAAATATTTTCTTCTAATACAAATGTATATTATACAAATTTGATATTATATTTGTAAATGCAGATTATTTATTTCTGCTTTTATATTATTATATTTAATATATCTTAATCAATATTAATTTAATAAAAATTATTACTATGTATTATATTGATTTAATGAATATTATTATTAAATATTAATAATTATAAAATGTTCATGTATTTTTTTTCATCTATATTATACAATTAGATTAGACTATTTTAAATAAATAATAATACATATTTAGACTATATGCTAATTATAACTAAATTTATGTTATACAGTTAGCTTATTTTAAATAAATAATAAATCTTTAGACTGAATGCTGTTAATCCTAAATATTTGGGTTTTTCTTTATGTTGGTTTTTAAATTTGACGTATTCATTACAAAATATTTTTACACATAATCAACAACTTTTTTTTTTTTTTTTTCGTTCTTCCACTTTGTATTAATAACGATTGTTCAAAGTATATAACTTCTTCCAGAAAAAAAAAAAATATATTAACTGTGCCGCTATATTTTATAATGATTGTTTGTCAAATGAAAGACAGAACTCTCCCCCCCCCCCCCCCCCCCGCACACACATTCATACACACATACATACCAAATTAATGCTACTGCGAAACTGTAATTTATTTGCACCAGAAACTAACATTACACACTAAAGTGTAAAATTTCAACTAAAATGACGTTTAAGTAGCAAAGACAAAAATAAATAAAAAATAAAGACAAGTATTTTTTTTCCTTTTTTGGTTCCATGTAATGTATAATTTTGAACTATATTCCATAAAGGTATAAGAGCATACAGTTACAAATTCATGAGATTGTTAGGGAATCCGACCTCTTCTTCACCCCCCCCCCCCCCCCCCCCCCCCCGCCTCCCGGATTTTGGATTTTAAGGTTTTTTATGGATTAAAACTGCAAATTCTTCCTGTAACTGCAGCTTGGAAAATAAAATATATATAATTTCTTTTTTGTTTATCACAAATAGCATTTTAAAAAAATATATAAATAATATACTTATAACTTATATTAATATTATTATATAATAATTAATAAATTATATAATAATAAATTATATAATAATATAAAAATGTTATTTATATTTTAAAAAATTATATATATATTTTAATATAAATAATATAATATAATTATATTAATGTTATTGTATAATTATATAATATAATTAATTAATAATAATAATTAATTTTATATTATAATATATCATATTAATAATTATATAATATTATATTATTTCTATTAAAAAAATTATTACAATATTTTTGATATAAATAGTAATATTCTCCCTGGAACTGCAGCTTGAAAAACCAATGTATATATAGTGTTAATCACAAATGACAATTTTTAAATATGAATAATACAATTGTATTAATATTATTATATAATTATATTAATACTAATAATAGTTATATTAATATTATTGCATAATTATATTATATAATTAATTAATAATATTAATATAATTATATTATTTATATATTTTTAAAATGCTATTTGTGATTAAAAAAAACTATATACATTTTGTTTTTCAAGCTGCAGTCCCAAGAAGAATTATATTAATGTTATTGTATAATTATATTATAAAGTAATACAATAATATTAATATTGTTATATAATAATTAATATTAATTATTTTAATATTAATTATATTTAAAAAAATTATTATAATTTTAAAATATAAATATTAATATTCTCCTCTAACTGCAGCTTTAAAAACAAAATGCATATAGTTTTAATCACAAATGATAATTTTTTTAAATATAAATAATATTATTATATTAATATTATCACATAATTATATTTATATAATAATGGATTAATTAATAATATGTTAATAATTAAATATTAAATATTTTTTATAACTTAATTAATCATTGAAAATTTTAAACAACTTCCCGCATGCTTGGATTCGAACTCAAGTACTCAGATTTACAGACAAACGTCATACCTCAACGCTAGTATGCATTCAAACGGAGTCAGCTTAAAATAGAATTCATACAAAACCCCCAAAAGTACTCTTCGCCAAATGTTATTATCGCCAATATAGACTATGACACTGCCAAAGGCAAGAACCAATGAGGTTATGAGCTACACTTCTGATGGACGAACTCCCTTGGAAAAAAAAATTATGCATTTTAAGACGTACAGGATTCGCCATGATTTCGTTTCTTCACCGATGCGAAACTACATCGCGACTTCTCAAAAGATGCCATTTTTGCTCGGGAGAGTTGCGATCTCATGATGGGTTCAGTGACCGCATGCTGTTGAATTGTTTTGGGGGAACACTGATTGGTTCTCTTAAGCGTCCTTTTCGAAAAATACTACGGGGATCTTTCTCTCTCTTCACGTTGGGAACTGGTAGAAGAAGGATGTGTTTCTGCCGGGGCACTGTGTTCTTGAAATCAGTGTTCCGGCAGATTCACAATGTTCCAACCAAAATCTAAAGATTGTATTTTGCATCATTGTATCTAGAAGGGGCGTCATTCATTTCTCATTTATTGAGACGTGCATAAGAAGAATGCTGAAATTGAGGAAGTGATGAATAATACCCAGAAGGGTTGGTTGATTTTTGATGGCCAATTATCTGCTCGAGGGATATAGGCCCAGGGGGGGAGTGCCCTTTGTGGGGGGTCTTTCTAAGGGAACCTAACCCGTATTAACGCTTGGAAATCCAAGGCTCGAAGAAAACTCGGAACGATTAGGCCGACGGGCGCGATTGGGATCGAACCCAGCACCTCCCGTCTACCAGCTTCGAGAGCAGAACCTCTCGGCCACTGGTGGGGCTAATACCCAGAAGGGATTGCAGCTAAACGGGCCAGTATTCACCTTCAGAGCATTTTATGGGCCACTCATCAGATATTCTCAGCTTTGGAACAGATCTATGGCCATATTCTAAAGTTGTGATCCTATATGTAAATACTCCCACTCCCGATCGGTGCTTGGGAAGATGTGCTAATGATGTCTCTACAAAAGTCAGTAATATTTTTTCCTTTTCTATCAATTGTGTCATCACTATATGCAAAGTTTATTTCCACCTTTAAAAACTTTTACATGACCGTGTATTCTTCATTAAAAAATGAACAATCGTGATTAAGTACTGATGAACTAGTAATCAGCTTCTCATCAACGATTTAAATAAATGAAAGTTCTGTCTTAGTAAATCTAAAATGATGCGAACATTCCCCTCAAAAAAGTCTATTATTTAATCAATATTTTTCTCCGTGATGTGCTGTAATGAGTATTTGTTACATTGTTTATTTTATTTTTCTATTTGTGCAAGATTTATATCTTTAATACATCGATCAAAGTTTAGCAATAATTAGGATTATGTAATGTTGTTTATCTATGATTCGAAAATCAGAATGTTAAAAACCAAAGGCTTACTCAATGTAATTTATGTTCTGGGTCTGCGCAGTACCTCTTTTTAATATTTACTAATTGCTTAATGAATAAATTTTATGTCTAATCAAATAAATAATTAATTTAATTTTGGACATCTTGTGTTTCTTCCATGGGTGAGTTTATTTTGTTTATTTTTCTTTTCAGCTTTGATTCAATTTAAGGCAAATTAATTATTCTTTAGTAAATTCAATTAACTTAATTCTTAATCTTCACGTTGCCTAATTAACGATCGCGATTTACGATCACGGCCATACGTGGTGTCGGAATGGCATTTTGGTTACCACATTTTTCAATAGCATTTTAATTGTAATTTTTAAATTTATTTTTCTGGTAATCAATCTGCGATCCCGACATCGAACGTACAAATATTACAATACCCAAATATCGTCAATAGATCGCGAAAAAGCTAATTTCGTCAAGTGATCGTGGATAAAACGCAGATATCGTGAATGGATCGCGGATAAAACGTAGATATCGTGAATGGATCGTGGAAGAAACGCAAATATCGTTAATAGATCGCGAAAAAAACACGAATTTCGTCAAAAAATCGCGAAAAGAAAAACAAGAATTTCGTCAAAAGATAACGTAAAACGCACATTTCGTCAAAAGATTGCGGAAGAAAACGTAAATTTCTTTGAAGGATCGCGAAAAAACCCAAACATCGTGAATGGATCGCGAAAAAAACACATATCGTCAATAGATCGCGAAAAAGCCCCGCAAATATCATCAATAGATCGCGAAAAAGCCCCGCAAATATCATCAATAGATCGCGAAAAAAACCCCGCAAATATCGTCAACAGATCGCGAAAAAAGATGCAAATATCGTCAACAGATCGCGAAAAAAGATGCAAATATCGTCAACAGATCGCGAAAAAAGACGCAAATATCGTCAATAGATCGCGAGAAAGACGCAAATATCGTCAATAGATCGCGAGAAAGACGCAAATATCGTCAATAGCGCGCGAAAAAGACTCAAACATCGTCAATAGATCGTGAAAAAAAATGCGAATTTCGTCAATAGATCGCAGAAAAAAACCCGAATTTTGTCAAATATCGCGTAAAAAGAATTTCGTCGAAGAATCGCGAAAACGAACCCGAATTTTGTCAAAAGATCGCGAAAAAAATGCGAATTTTGTCAGAGGATCGCGGAAGAAACATAAACATCGCCAATAGATCGCAGAAAAACGCGAATTTTGTTAAAGTATCTTGTAAAAAATGCATAATTAGTGCCAGAAGAGACCCCCACCTTACATTTCAGAAAATTTGCTGTAAATTTCAGATTTTATTTTTTTTAATTTTGAAAAGTACCTAAGTATAGTGGACTTATGTAGTTAGCTATATAAGCATGTTACATGTAACTTTGCTGTTAACTTAATTTAAAATAGATTGGAAATTAGTATCTTAAGTTTATTCAAAACAATATGAATTAAAATATTTTTATTTATTACATAAATTACTTATTTACTCTATAACTTATATATTTTAAAATTAAACATTCAGTGACATAAATGTACTTACTGGCGACTAAAGAAATTTCTCACTAGCCAGTAACTGGCTACTAAAAAATATCAACTTACCGGCCAGTGGCCACTAAGCAAAATTCCTTATTTTCATCTTTACTAAGAGCAGTCGAAAGAAAATTCCAAATTTAAAAAGATGAAGTGAGCAAAAAGCGTTATAAATTACAATTTTTATGCAATCTTATCAAATACCAAACCGATTGAAAAAATAATGATGACAAATTGTTGGAGATAGAACCTGCTCAAACATAAGCAATATTTTGTCTGTGCCACTATCACCAGAGGGTTCCAGGAGGTAAAAACTTTCTAAATTGCAATTTCTGTGATACTGAAAAGACTAGAAACTTTAAATATGGCACGATAGTTACTTATAAAATATAAATGCCTTCAAAGGACTGTCGAAAATAAATTCGAATTAAAAAGTGGTGAAGCGAAGGGGAGGCGCGAAAAGCATTCTAAAAAAGTCCTAAATTACGATTTCTATACCATTTCAGGGAATATAAACCGATTATAAAAATAATAGTTGCGAATCAGTATCTGATCCTATGCAGGCTATATTTTATCCAGATGATTCTACCACCTGGGGTTCACGGGAACAACAAACGTTCTAAAAAAGGCCTTTAAAAGCTTTCTAAATTTTGTTTCTGTGGAATATTAGGAAATAACAAACCGATTTCAAAATTAATGTTGGCAAATTAATGGTGATAGTTCCTAGAGATCTGCATGGGCCGGGCCCGGGCCTTACTTTTTTCTGAAGTCTTGGGCCGGGCTGGGCCTAGTCAATATTCTTTATGGGCCGTGCTCGGGCCTGCCTTACTTTTTTCCTGAAGGGGCGGGCCTAACTTATTTTTTCTGCACACACCCAGATACTGGTTTCATTCCTAATCTTCATGGCCCAAAATTTTCATTCCTAGTTTTCACCCACCCCATATCATTGTCTCTGAATGGCCTGGTCCATTCAAAGGTCTGTAAAATTAGGCTTGGCACAAATTTGTCAATAAATGTATACATTTTTAAATCTCCATTATTCTACAATTAAACATTCAAATTCATTCTTTTTAAAGAGTAGTAGATTCCTACACTTATTAAAATATAGTTAAATTAAAATATAGTAAAACGTGTGAAAAAGAACCTGCCTATGACGGAATCTTGTTTTAAACTGAAAAACGTGTTGATCCATGCAAAATTCATATACAGTAGACGCTCGTTTTTACGAACCTCTTTTTTACGAACACTTGCGATTTTACGAACTATAGAGTGGTCCCGAATACACTCCCATAGAAACAATGTAATTTTTCGCTCCCATTTACGAACTACGGATTATGAAAATCTCTTTTTTGCGAACTCAATTTTAATACTTCTGCAATTTTTTTTTTTTTTTTTTTTTTTTTTTAAATATTGGAACGCAGTGTCACGTCAATTAAACTCTCAACAAGTACAATGAGACATCAGATGCATTCCAAGAATGTGTTGTTTTCCCCAATCTCTTTTGAAGGGAGGGGGCATAGCAACAATTTCAAGTAGTGGTTGTAAGGACTAAGGCACTTTTTTGAAAGGAGCAATAACTGTAAAAGGTTTTCAAGCATAGATAAAATGGAAATATATATTTTCCAAAATGTAATTAAAAAAAAAAAGGTAAATGATTATTTCCATTCCTAATTTTTTATTTATGTTTTCATCTATGTATTTTCCCCTGTTAAGTACTAATCCAGTCTGTATTTTCATATGTAATGTTTTTAAGGCATAAGTAACGTATGTTTCTGTGAACTAAAATTATTTTTTGTGCATAAATTTGCATTTATTTCTTGTATATTTAAAAATACACGTATAAATTTATTAAATAATAAATAATCTTTAAATACTGCTTTATTTGTGAAGAGGGGGCAGTTTGATAAAAATAGACAAAAATAATGTACGTATTCATATCATTTTTGGTGTTTTCCATTTTACGAACTTTCTATTTTACGAACTATTTTAGTGTTCCCTACGAGTTCGTAAAAACGAGCGTCGACTGTACTACTTAGAAAATTATAAAAATTAATAACAAGCAAAATTAATATACTATGTAAGAAAATAATATATAATACATTTACACTTGCTAAGAAGGGAACTTGTCTATAACACATTTTTTTTTTTTTCTATGCAATTCAGTCTTGGATTTTACTGTATACATAGCTGCCAACTCTTCCGATTTTTTTCAGAATTCTTCCGAAAAATCGGCATGTTTTCTGATTTTACGCGCGTAATGCGTTTTCTTCCGCTTTTCGTCATTTTCTTCCGATTTTCGACCTTTTCTTACGCTTTTTACGCGAGTTTCGTCAAAGGATCGCGGGAAAACCGAAATTTCACCGAAGGTTCGCGGGAAAGACGCAAATTTTGTCGGAAGATCGCGTAAAAAAACGAATTCTTCCAAAAGAGCGCGTAAAAACAAGAATTCCGTGGAAAGATCACGAATTTCGTCAAAAGATCGGGTAAAAAAAGCGCCGTCAAAAGATAGCGTAAAAACACTATTTCCATGAAAAGATTGCGTAAAAACGCGAATTCCGTTAAAGGATCGCAGAAAAAATCCAAATTTCACCGATGGATCGCGGGAAAAACCCAAATTTCGCCGAACGATCGCGGGAAAGACGCAAATTTCGTCAAAAGATTGCGTAAACAACGCGTAGGGGTGATTTTGGTCCGAGTTTTCCGAAATTTTAAGACATTCATTTCCGAAAATTTAGAAAAATCGTCCGCAAATTCGGACATAAAAAATATCGCGAATTTCGACATCTTCGCCGAAAAAAAATAATTTTGTCAATCGTTTGCAGAAAAATGGCCAATTTCGTCAAAGGATCGCGTGGAAAGCGCTAATTTCGTCAAAAGATCGTGAGAAAATGGCAAATTTCGTCAAAAGATCGCGAAAATAAGGCAGATTTCGTCAAAAGATAGCGAAAAAACGGCAGATTTCGTGAAAAAACACGAAAAAAAAAATAGAAATTCTGTCAGAAAATTGCGAAAAAAAATCCCAAATTTTGTCAAAAGATCACGAAAAAAACAAATTTCGTCAAAAGATTGCGAATTTCGCCAAAGGGCCACGGAAAAAAACTCATAGCTAGTGTGGTAAGTGGATTCCCCCTCCCCTCCCATGCTGTAACTTTCCAGAAAATTTGCTGTGAATTTCAGAATTTTTTTTTTTTTTTTTTTTTTTTGCTCAGAATAATCACGTTCAAAAAAAAAAATTAGGAGTCAGAAGTTTTATGTGTCTTTTAATGTGAAAGGTAGGATATCTATGAATATTCAAAGGGAAAAAAATAATAGTAATTTTTAATATATTAAAGTTATTCTTTTTTGTTATATATTGTGTAATTGCAAATTAGTGAATATTTTATTCAAGTTCCTCTTTGAAATTTTTTTATTTATAAAAGGATTCAGCTGTTTTTTAATCTTTACTGAAAGTGTTGTAAAACTTAAAAAATCTTCTGATTTTTCGCCAAAATCTTCTGATTTCTTCTGATTTTTTGTCCAAAATCTTCTGAGTTTTACCGAAATTTAGTTGGCAAGTATGTGTATAGCATTTTTCAGATATTTAACACTTCAATACATCGAATATGGATTAACAATATTAATGATAACTGAAATATTTACATACAAGAAATAAGAGATTCATTAAAAAAATAAATATCGCACCCTGCGGCACTTCTATAAAAATGAAGATTATAAACATGAAAAGAAAAGTTAAGATAAATATTTTTGGCTTGATCTCCTCGTACGAGAAAAACTTTTAACCAAATCGACATAAAAATCAATGTTTTGTAGAAATTCACTGAGGCCGTGCCGGGGTCTGGCTGAACTTTTAACTTTTTAACCGGGCCGGGCTAGGGCCGAACTTTCAACTTTTTTACCGGACTGGGCCAGGCCAATATCTTTTTTTGTACGGGCCAGGCCAAATATTCGACCTGGCAACCGAATACTTAAATTTTAATACACATTTTTGCATATATTAGCTTTTTCAATAAACTTTAATTAAAATTAAATTCTTAATAATTTAATTCAGTTACATTTTATTCTTAAATCTGATGACACAAAAAATTTGACTTCTTTCCACTCACAAATTCATTAAGCTATCACTTATTTTTTTATTTTATCACTAGTCAGTACCCAAAATAACCTATGAAAGTATTAAACTATACAGCTATTATTAAGGATAAGAATTGTCAGAAAACAAAAGTTCATTCAAATAAAAAGAAACAATGTTGTCATTAAGCTAATTTACTGATTGTCTAAGTCTAATTATAAACATATTGAATAAGAATGTTCCCAAACATAAAAGGTATCATATCAATTTGTACATATTTAACTATTTTCTGTCAAATTATTGATAGATATTTATATTTTAATATTTTAATATTGTGGTGATGAAGATAAAAAATTTGAGCAATTTTAATTTAATGGTTATATAAAAGCTAGATAGGATAGGCATTATACTTATTTGATGTGTGTGTATTTTCTTTAATATACACCTTACATATACCAGGGTTGCAAAAAAGCCGGCTAAAATTAAAAAGAGCCAGGCCGGTGGCTTTTATTGGTTTTAACCGGCTTTTTTTGGCCAAAATTGGCTTTTTTGGCCATAATTGGCTTTTATACAATAAAGCATTGTAATTATAAACTACACATTTTAAAGTGTTTTTAATGACATTTAATTGATTTACAGTTTAATAAGTAACCCAATTTCTCAATAATGAGGACATAATACTGGAATAAAACTTAGATGATTTTGCTAGTGATTTGTATTCAGAATTGCAAATATGTCTGCTAAATTTTAAAAGGGCCATACCAACTGCCAATTTTTTTATTTTTACTGCTTTATAAAATTAAAGAGGACAATGGTTACTTAGTTATGTTTTATTACTTAATTTTAAGAGCTATTAACGTACAAGTCTTATTTTATTTCTAGCAAACATTTAAAATTATACATAGTCATATTAATAAACACCACCATTTCTCACTATTAAAAACATTATGAATAGCATATGCATGAATATGCGTAGCAACAAGCTTTTCAAAATTTTATTTTGAGAATTTTTTTTTTTTTTTGTTTAAATGCTCTATTTTTTATACACTTATGTACCACTCTCCTCAAATAAAACATCTTTTCTAATTTCTCGTTTCCATTTTGATATGTTATATTTTGTCATTAAGGTTGTTAAATCCAAAATGGCAACTTTCTGACCTAAGTTTTAATTTATTTTTGTTCAGAAATGCATGAAACTAGCAGATGTTGTTCTTCAGAAATTATGTAATTGCACTGTTTTTTTTTTTTTTTTTTTTTTTTTTTTTTTTTTTTTTTTTTTTTTTTTTTTTTCAAACGCAATAGATTTTTCAGAAAATAGTGTCAAAGTGAGCGTTTTGAACTGAATTTCCACATGAAAGAAGAAACCACTCAGAAAAGGGTGAAAAAACATGTTTGTCACGTGATCAAAATCTCTTTATAGCTCAATAGGTAATTGATGGATCAAAAAATGGAAAACACAGTTCGATTCCAAATTGCTTTCATGTTTCATGGTCAGGTTTTCGAATTTTACATCTTTGCGTTAAAAAATGAATTTGTAAATGTGTCAAAACATTTTGCGCTTGTTGAGCAGAGCAGTTAAGAACAGTTTTAATTAAATATAATCTTTAAAATGTGTAGTATATGTGGAGCTATATAATATAGAATTTCAAAACACCAGTTTGGAGCCTAACATATATCCTTTTCAATGTTTATATATATATATATATATTTTTTTTTTTTTCAGAGATAATGCGTTCACAGTTGTCTTCTAGAAGTTATAAAGACTTATTTATTTGATAAAATTTAATAGAAGTCTATTATTTTTTTTAGTAGAAAATATTTATAAATGTATTAAAAATTAATTGATCCAAATTTAAAACAAATTTACTGTAAACCAACTTTAAAAAATAAAAACTGACTTCTTCCAATAAAAGCCGGCTTTTTTTAAGTGGTTAAAACCAAAAAAAGCCGGCCGGCTTTTTTTGGCCTGGCTAAAAGCCAGCAACCCTGACATATACAGAGATGAACTCTGTATTTGTAAGGTTGTCTGGTTTACTTTCTATCGAATTCAGTGTGACGCAATCTTTAGATATAAAAAAAAAAATAGACGATTTCGCTACTCTAAAAACGAGAAAAGTAAAATTGAAGTTAATGTACCTGTCTGATGTTATTTTTTATTTTATGTTAACTAAAACATTGCATCCATTATCTTCCTTAATTATAGTACTGAGATTATAATTTATTTTCATCTTTTATATTATGTTCTACTGGGATTTTTTTTTCTTTGTCAGTACTCATTTGCAAAACTGGTGTCCACTTGTTTGTTAGCGATTTTTATCTTGCGAATTTTTCTATTTTCTCCAACTCTAATACTAACAACAAATGAAAATAGTTAGAAAAAATCTGTGGCCAAAAAATAAAACCAACAAATAAAATGCGATTTTCTTTTATGTTATTTAATTTTTCTGAATTAAGATTAAACCCTTTTAAAATTCCAAAATACACACGAAATATTTGTACAATAGAGTTTATTTCTGTTTTTCAGCACTTTATCAAGTTTGCGACACTTGTCGCAAAAAAAGGTTGTTTTTTGGGGGGCGCCAAATTGAAACTTAGCCCAGGGCGCAGTTTTCTCTTTGCACGGCCCTGGCAATAAGATAAATTGCTTCGTCACAAACTTTTAACACCGTTAAGGGGTTTTAGTGTTGATTTATTTTACATGCTATATATTTTGTAAAAAATATTTTATTAAATTCATTTGACTATCCTAATCATAACTAATTAACATATTTTCATTTCAGATTGTGGTTCGACCTTTATCAACAGCATGGACACATTTCATCGAATATCGTCATAATAATAAAAGAACTGTGCCAAGAATTATTTGGTACACTTGGAGGAGGCCTGCATAAGGAAACATGTAGTAATATGGATTCTGAAGATGATGTCATTGTGGCGTCTGACTAATCAGAAGTAGAGATCTGCATGGGCCGGGCCATACTTTTTTCTAAAGACTCGGGCCGGGTCGGGCCTAACTTAATTTTTCTGTACAGAGCCAGGCCTGGTTTCCTTTCTAGTGTTCACGGCCCAAAATTTTCAGTCCTAGTTTTGAGCCAGCACGTATGAAAATCATTGTCTCAGCGTGGATTGATCCATTTAAAGTTCAGTTAAATTAAGCCTGGCCCAAAAGTTTTTGCAAAAAATGCATACATTTTTGAATCGCCATTATTCTACACTTAAACATTCAAATTCATTCTTTTTAAAGAATAGTAGATTTCTATGCATATTAAAATATAACTAAATTAAAATACAGTAAAATGTGTGAAAAGGAACCTGCCTATGACGGAGCCCTGTTTTAAACTGAAAAACATATTGATCCATGCAAAATTAATATACTAATAAGTAAGAAAAGAATATATAATACATTTACACTTGCTAAGAAGGGAACTTGTCTATAACGCTTTTTTTTTTTTTTTTTTCTATGCAATTCTATCTTAGAAGATTTTACTGTATAGTATTTTTCTGATTTTTAACACTTCTATACATGGAATGTGGATTAATAATATTAGTGATAACTGAAACATTTACATACAAGAAATAGAGATTCATTAAATAAATAAATATCATAGTCTGCAGCACTTCTATAAAAATAAAGATTATAAACATGAAAAAAAAGGTAAGATAAATATTTTTGATCAGGAACTCCTCGTACGAGGCAAATTTTTAACCAATTCGACGTAAAAATCAATGTTTTGTAGAAGTTCACTCGAGTCGGGCCGGTCCTGGGCCGAGATTTTAACTTTTTTCCGAGCCGGGCCGAACTTTTAATTTTTTTATTAGCCCGGGCCCGTTTTTTTACTCCAGTGTTGAATTCAGGGGTGGTCCAGAGGGATCATTCCCCCCCCCCCCCCCCCCCTATTGGAGCCACAGAAATCCCTCCCGGAGAAAAGTGTCTGAATTCAACACTGTTTTACTCTATTTAATCATAAAATACACATGTAGTTCAAGGGTTAGAACAGCTAAACTGCAGAAAAATCTTTTGCTTTCTTTCTGCATATTTAGAAACAATCCCCCCCACACACACACACCGCCACCACCACCACCATTTGGAGAAAAAAAAGATAGAGAAAAAATTTCAAAGAGGATGAAGATTTTAGATGAGTGATACTTGTAAGAGATTATGTAGATGAGATTTTAGATCAATCACCTTGCTGCAAAACACAGTTGAACCTCGAAAATCTGGACATCCAAATTCCGGAAATCTCTAAAATCTGGATTTTTCTGATTTCAGTTTTATTAATTTTTAAAATAAGACTGCTGTATCTTTCATATTTCTCATCAAATGCAGTTAAATTCTTTCAAATACAAACACTAAATAAATAAATATAGTTATATTCTGGTAAATGATTGACCATTAATTAAATACTTCGTTACAAAAACTTTGTAACTGGAAAGTTAAAAAACGGCATAAAATTGAAAGACGTTGATGACTCGAAGCTTCATATATTTTAATTCCAATAAAATCACTAAAGTACATATTTATAACTAAAGAAACATTTATGCCTTTTCATTTGATTGAACTGAAAGAAGATAAACAAACTTGATAGCCACTCTTTTAACCCGGGAGAACTCGCTGCATGAGATTTTCTCTCACAGTCGTACTTTTTTAAGACTCTTATTTAAATCATTTTTCATTTTAATTAATATTTCAAAATGTTTTTCAATTATTTTACCTATTTCGTGAATAAAAGTACTAAGCCAACCAAAAAAAGTTATTATATGAATGTAAAGTAAAAGAAAAGCAACTGGGCATTCTAACTAGCGAGTTCTCCCGGGTTAAAATGTGTCAACATTCTAATTAATTTTTATAAAGCTCTGAGCTGGAAAATAAAATAAGTGATATTGTTTGTTTCGTTCAATCAATGTTTGTAATCAATCTTCTGCAACAGAATGATCAACCGAGTGACACATTGCCTATGACCTTGACGCACGCATTTGCCGATCTGGATGTGTTTGTTTCAGTTTCGTTTCTTTGAAAAGAACTTAAAATGCAGTAGGAAAATAAGAAAATGAGGTTGTTGTTTTCTTCTTGCGATGTTTTGACAAAATTCTCGTTTTTTTTTTTCTTCCCGCAATCCTTTGCAAAATTTGCTTTTTTTTTTTTTTTCAGTTCACGATCGTTTTATGAAATTGGCAAATTTTTCAGTGACAGACTGACAAAATATATTTTTTTCCCCTCACTCTTTTGACGAAATTTGCGATATTTTTCCTTGATCGTTTATCGAAACTATGATTTTTTTTTTTTTTTTTCACCCGCAACCTATGACAAAATTTCGCGATTTTTCTCAGCGAATGGTAGACCATTTTTTTTTCTCCCTTTAATTGATTATTGAAATTAGCAACTTTTTACAGCGATCAGTTAAAAAAAAAATCTCTAATTGTTTCTTACATATGCAGACCTGCCAACTGCTACGAAAAATTCGTAGTTTCTACGATTTGAAGCTAAAAACTACGATGCTACGAAAATCGGTCTAAAACTACGATTTTCTTCAAAAAACACACATGCCGAAAAAAATCATTCGTTAATTGCTCACTGGAAAAAAAATGCCAATTTCGTCAAAGGATCGCAGAAAAATGCAAATTTCGTCTGAGGATCGCGAACAATTGAAAATGTCGTGAGGAATCGCGAAGAAAAAAGCAAATTCGAACAAATCTCGTCAAAGAATCATTAAACAAACGAATTTCTTCAAAGGATGGCGAAATAAACCACATTGTTCCAAAGGATAGCAAAAAAGAAAAATGCAAATTTCGTCAATTGATCGCGAACAAAACGCAAATTTCGTTAAAGAATTGCTGGGAAAGCGTAACTTGCGCCAAAGGATTGCGGATAAAAATCCAAATTTCGTCAAAGGATCACGAAAAAAATGCTAATTTCGTCAAAGGATTGTGGAAAAAATCAAAGTTTCCTCAAAAGACTGCGAAATAGAAAACCCAAATTTCATCAAAGATCCCGGAAAAACGCAAATTTACTCTAAGGATCACGCAAATTTCTTTAGAGAATCACGAAAAACACGCACGAATCTCAGCAAGGAATCGCGAAAAAACACGTTAATTTCGTCAAAAAATCGCAAGAAAAAGCGAATTTGATCAATGGATCGCAGAAAAAAAAAGCTTATTTTGCCAAAGCATCGCGGAAAAAACGCGGAAATTATGCATAATTAGCCCGTAATACTCCCCCACCACCACCACCAACACACACTGCTGTAACCTTTCGGAAATTTTCTATCAATTTCTGAGGGTGTTTTTTTTTTTTTTTTTTTTTCTTACTCAGAATCACCCCAGCTCTGTGCTCTCTTCAGGAAACATCACACACAGATAAAAATCTATATTCTTTATGTTTATTGTTATGATACATATAGTTTTTAATCTGAAAGAATAAAAAGAACTAACTTTTGAAAAATCGGGTTAACCCAACACTGCATGAATCAAAATTCGGTCCGAACCGAAAGGAATCGGAGTTATCCCAATTTGCAGCGTAAAAAACAGTAACCAACCAACCAACCAGCATCGAGATTAATTTGAATTTTGAGTGCTACAATTTCTCATTGTCAAAGGTTGGCAGGTCTGCATATGTGACTAAATTCACGATATTTTTCCGTGATTGTTTGAAGAAATTCTCTAAATATATTCTCGGAAGAATCACGCAATTTTATATGTCATCTCAAAGACCCCCCCCTTTCATGAAACTCAAGAAATGGCACTAAACCTTCTCAAATAAAGATTTTGTGATCTAACTACACGATTTCACTCATATTTAACATCCATTAAGAGATATGTTAAGAAGTTTATTTTCTTTTCCAGATTTTTTTTTTTCTCCTGAGGATTTTTTTCTGTTCGATTTTTTGGACTGGTGGCCAATAGGCCTGGGCCTTAAATCGATTTAACTCTTAAATCGATTTAAAGCTTACATCGGAAATCCGATTTAACCATTGGTCTTAAATCGATTTAAGCTAAAATCGGAAATCACGATTTAGCCAATGTCTTAAATCGCGATTTAGCCATTGTCTTAAATCGCGATTTAGCCATTATCTTAAATCGCGATTTAGCCATTGTCTTAAATCGCGATTTTAGCCATTGGCTTTAAATCGATTTAAAACAAAATACTGATTCTGAGCTAACATCGGAAAAACGATTTATCTACTTTGATGTATCTACCACTTACATGCCAAGCTGGTGTTAAATCGATTTAGGAGGATCCGATTTAAGCAAACATCGCAAGCCTCAATGCTTTCCGATTTAAGACAAACAAGGCAAGCTGGTGTTAAATCGATTTAGGACGATCCGATTTAAGCAAACATCGCAAGCCTCCATGCTTTCCGATTTAAGAAAAAGACGATTTAATGAAAACAAGGCAAGCTGGTGATAAATCGATTTAGCAGGATCCAATTTAAGAAAACGATGATTTAAGTAAGAATTGATATTAATTTATTTATTTTGTAAACAAGATTCAGAGTTTACGAGATTGGAATGTGTATTTTTCAGAAATTAAGAACTTATATAGTGGAAAGTTGAAAGGAAAAAGTAAAGAATCTTAAAATCCAAATTCATCGAATTTCAATTTATATGCTAATGCAATCTTTTGATGATAAATTAAGTTTTCACATATTTGAGTAATATTGCAATATGTATTTTTTATTTTCCAATATTCTGTAATTAATTAAAATGTTTTAAAGTAGAACCCTGCATTGTTTCAAAAGATTGTTTTCCTGAAATTCATTCAGCATTTATATGATTAAAAATAATAATAATAAAGTTTTATATTTAAAATCCAAACTCATCGACTTGCAGTTTATACTTTTATGCATTCTTATGATGAAAAATTAATTTTTTACATGTTTTAGTAATATTTTAAAATTTATTTTTTATTTTCTATTATTTTGTAATTAATAAAATTATTTTAAAGGTATAGTCATGCATTGTTTTGTGTATCACTATTTGGCCGTGATCCACATGAAATATTTTTCTTTTACTACTAATATTTTTTTCCTGAAATTGATTGAGTATTTATGGTTAGAAAAAAAAGAATAAAGTTTCATATTTAAAATCCAAATTCATCGAATTTCAGTTTTTATTTTTATGCATTCTTTTAATGAAACATTCATTTTTCACATGTTTGGGTAATATTTTAATACATATTCTTTATTTTTTATTATTCTGTAATTAATTAAAATATTTTAAAATAGTCATGCATCAGATTTGACATCCGATTTCAATGCCAGTCACATGGATTGAGTATCTTGCTGAAATTGATTCACTATTTATATCCAAATTCATCCATTTTTAGTTTATATTTTTATGCATTATTTTCATGAAAAACTAATTTTCATATGTTTATGTATTATGGGAATATTTTAGTTTTAATTTATTATTATTTTGTAATTAATTAAAAATACTTTAATAAAGTTCTGTAATGAGTCAAGTAACTTTATTTTTACGGCAGAATGAGGGAGGGCTGGAGGAGGCATTCATTAGATTTTTCTGCAGATCTGCGATTTTTTGCTTTTTTGACATTTTGTTATCATTAAAAAGAGATATATTTTAAGATTATATTTTATTACTAATCTTAAAGGATGGCAACGGTCACGAAAAAAATCAGCAATTTCAGTGATGTGTTCCAGGGGTCACACTTTCAATCCTTCTCCATCCGCTATATAAATGTCAGCATTTATGTTAAACAAATCTTATTTTAATCTAAAAGTTAAAAAGATATAAAATTGCATCTTATTTCTCATATCTCCCCCCCCCCCACCTTTTTTTTTACTACTTTTCTCATCATGGGAAAGGAATAGTTAAATTCATCATTGAAGTCTTTTAATATACTTCTGTTTTACCTCAGTAACTTTTAAAATCTGTGTCTGTAAAAAAAAAAAAAAAAGTATGTTAGCTGTTAGCAATGAAGTGCTATTTGAGTGGGCTAGGGGAAGCCCCCCCCCCCTCCTTAAGGAATTTAGATTGTTGCATGCATAGCAAGTCAGACAAAAAAAAAAAAAAAAAAAAAAAAAAAAAATCATTTTCTTTTATATTACTTCTTATAGAATGAGTTTATAAAATGTATTACAATAGGTCACTAATTTTTAAAATGGAAAAAAAAAAAAAACTAGTGTTTTGGGACATTCAAAGCTTTTTTATGTGCAAAATATACCTCTTTTCAAAATTATTTGACAAATTAAAAGCCAAGTATACTAAATAATACAGGAGGGGGGGGGGGGGACACATAAAGATCGTATTTTGTTACTAAAAATTAAAAAATAGGCTTCCATATTCTAAAATGTAAAATCGGTGTTAAATCGCGATTTAGCACTAAATCGCGATGTTGGATGGATGATAAATCGATTTAAGAAATTTCTACATCGCCCAGTCCTAGTGGCCAATATTTCTTTAATTTTCGGAACCTAATGACTTAAATTTTCGTAAAATTCGGAATAAAATTACTTCTGTATTATCTATTGTGTACTATATTTTAATTTATTGTGTTATAATATGTATATTTAATTTCAGTATAAGTGTTATGTTTTAGTGTATCATTCCTATTTTATAACTTAATTCGGCAATTTGATCACCAGTTATTGCACTAGGGGAAAAATGCATTTTGACAAGTGTAAAACACCTTATTCCTATCTTGACACTGTCCAGATATATCTCCTCTACATTTCATGTATTTCTTTATTTAAATATCTTTTAACACTCTTTAAATACCTTTTATTAATAATATAAAGTCAATCATTTCTTTACTTACCTTTTATCCACTTCTGTTATCCTGTTTGTAAAGTCCTTTATTTTATTTACTTTCTTTGCCGGATGTACTTTCGTTTTTCAATCCGTTTTTCAGCTGTCAGCTTCCATGCAATCAGGAGCACGCATTTTGTTTGAATGACCGCCACAATAATAGTTCCACGTCCGCCGCCAGATGGCATCGTCCGTTTGAGTCTACGGCACATCGGCTGTGCGATCTTTTGTCGCGGTTTCGTCTGCTGCTGCTCCTTGAATTGCGTAATGAGATGTTATTTGAACGCCTGGCTGATATACATACAGATCCATTTTCTTTTCTCCTCACCTCCTTCTTCTTTACCCACTAACAGTGTTTTTATCTCTCCGGAGTTTCGATGGCTAAGGATGTCCATTTAGAAGTTCTGTTGGTTTTCAACAAATCATCACTTTACCTGTTCTTGCTTTAACTTGTGTCAGCCATTTCCGGTTTTTAATGTATGGACTCTGTTTTATCTCGACAACAAATAAATGCCGAGTCGTGAGTCATGAATGGCGGTTGTTAAAGTGAAGCTCGAAGTTGATTTATTCATCAATGGTTTTTACTGCATCCATTTTTAAGTGTCCTTTTATAAAGTTACTTCATCTGTAAAGAAATATTTTCCCGGTGTTATTTAGCGGGTGTTATTTACGGATATTTGTGAATCATAAAAGGTCATTGGCAGTTCATGGATATATCTAAACAACACGGAACTTTTAGGGATTGACGGTCACTCAAGTGATTTCATCTTTTTATTTCTTTACGTGTTATGAGGCCAGTTTTCCTTTTATTGTTAAATATGTTTTTCTAGATATGCGTAATTTGATAATATAATGTGCTTAATGGAATTTAAAGATTTATTACTGTTGGAAATATATTTAATCATATTGTTTTATATTTTATTTAATAAACGTTTAGTTTGTTTTTAAACCTAACTTGTTTTCATTTCGCCACCATACATCTCTTATCTTTTTCATAACTATTTAAAACCCAAACGGGACATTTAGCTTTTGCTGTCATTGTGTATTATTCTAAACTCTGCTAATTTAAATCCTTGTCGTTAATTTAATGACATCACATTTTGTATGTTATTATATTGCCATGAAAAATATTTCTTAACAGACCTCCAAAATTCAAAAATTCGCAATTGCTGCTGTCCTGCCGATTCTGAATTTTTGAGGTTCAACTGTAAGAAATAGGGCAGGATTTTTTTATAAACTAAATTTAAGGATTTTAAACTCGGAGGAGATAAACAAGAACTTTTGGAGAAAGAGATGTAATTTAAATAATCGATTATATATTTGTTGTTATTAGCGAGCAACAAATAAAACAATAGAATTAAGATTGCCACGATTTTAAACTTTTTGTACTGAGGAGGGGGAGGGAGAACAGAGAAAGGAAGCGGACATTTCATGCAGAGGGGTGGGTGGGGTTCATTAATATTATGTGAAAACATGTAGAAATTCGTCAAAATATTCCCTTAGATTTTTAGATAAATTTTTTCCCACAAAAAAATTTGTGAAAGGAGGGGGGGGGGGGTTACAATTGGGATTTTATGGTAATGACTTCTAATTTCGAACCCTGGTCGAAATATACATTCGTAGATGGTGTAAAGCCCACGGGCTATACAACGACACAGCTCTGCGGCTTATACACGAACTTTTTTTACTGTACTGCCCGGTTTAGAGGTGCGGGCTATACACCCGAAAATACGGTAATAAACAATTTTCAGATGCATTAAAATCGTTTGCTTTTGGTGAGGGGAAAATCCTGCTTGCCAAATCGCGTGCTACTTTCGTATTTTCGTGCCAAATATTCGAAAGTATTTTATTTTTTTACAGACTTTCTACTGAAATTCTGCTGTTAAATTTGACTGATCCCTTATTAGATACATGAGTAGTTTCACTAGCATTTTTTTCAACATATTCTGAGTATGCCCTGTAAGGAGACCTTCCTTGTTAGAAAGTTTCCTGTTATGTTATGTAGGATGAATCATGTATTTACCGTTTCAGATGCTCTTATTTATAAAGTTTGAAACATTTCTTTATTTGTTCCTTTTGTATTACCAAAAAAAAAAAAAAAAAAAAAAAAAAAAAAAAAAAGGTAACATTATGGTAAAATAAACTACTGGAATCCAGTCAGTGTCAACTATATGGGAATCCAGTTTGGTTCCTTTTTGTGTATATAAATGTCAACTTGATTCTATTAAAATCAGTTACATGAATTCCTCTGCCTCTTCAACTAGCCACCACAACATACTGTTATAAGTACTCTTTTCATTTAATTACTTAAAAGTTATTTTTTGAAGTATTATATATAGAATTTATATACTTAGTTTTTGAGAAAGGAAAAGGAATCCAACATTTATTGTTAAAATTTCATCTCTATTAAGATTAAAACAGAGGTTATGGGTGCCAAAAGCCCTTTCTCTGCTGAATTAAAAGGTCTGTTTAGTTCAGGGGTATAAAAATACCAGGCAACTAAATTTTCGACACTGGCACCTAGATATGTCTTAGGAAATGAAAAATAATTCACATTTATAACCTTGATTATTTATGGATTTTTTTCTTTTTGTTCCATGTGCAAAGAAAAAAAATAATAAATGAAGTTTTCTGTCACTGAACTGGACTTATTAAAATTATTATTAAACCATTTCCAGAAATATTTTGTCACAATGAATGTTGATTTGGAAACAACTGAAAGTATTGCTCTTGATGAATGGTACGAGTTTAAGGTACTATGCAAAGACAGGAAATTTAGTGAGCTTTTGATCAAAGCAATGGAAAATGATTCTAATTTCCAATTTTATCAAAATTACTGCAAATTGTATCTAATACCTGTGGTAACTGCATCCTGTGAGCGAGGATTCAGCACAATGAATTTTATCAAAAACAAGTTTTGCTCTACTTTGACATCACAAAATTTAAATGATTTATTATTAATAAATTTAAATGGACCTTCTGTAGAAGCATTTGATCCTACAAAAGCAGTTGAACGCTGGTACTTTACATAGAAAACAACAAGACACATGAGCGGTCATAAACATCATAAAAATTTAAAAGCAAATGAGGACAAACAATAAGTTAACAGTATTGATTTATGGCATATATTATAGTCCTTGAAGTGAATTACATATTTGCACATTTGAGGTGGTTAAAGAAATTTTTAATGATTGCTATTTGTATTTTACATCAGCACTTCCAATTTTTTATATCAATATTTATAATTTTATGTAACATTACTTTTTTATACAAGAAAAATTTGTCATGTGTCAGATATATTTAATTAAAAAGAGTAATTTGTATGTACTATTATTAACTTATACTGTAATTTCATTTTACAAATTTGTTATCGATAGTAACTGGCTCCTAGATTTTTTAAAAATTTTTATACCCCTGGTTTAGTTGAAAGTAAAATATTGAAAAAAAAATGGTTTTATACAGTACTAAATGCTTATCTATACTAATATTATAAAAAAGTAAAAATTGTTTGTGTTTGTTAGAGGTAATCTCTAGAGCTACCGAACTGGTATCAAAATGATGGTGTTAGTCCAATTTAGAACATAGGTTATATTTTATGTCGGTGCCACTATCCCCAAAGGGGGTGCAGGAGCAAAAAACATTCTAAAAATGTGATTTTTGTGTTACTGAAGGGCCTAGAAATATGAAATTTGGAATATTAGTTACTTATATTATATAAACGATGTTCAAGAACATTTTCTAAACAATTTGAAATTTAAAAAGGTGTGAAAATGAACAAAAAGCATTCTAAATGGTAATTTCTATGCAATCTCAGGAAATACCAAACAGATTTAAAAAATAGTGGTGTCAAAATATGGTGACAACCTTTTCTCCAAGATAGGTTATATTTTATGTTTGTGCCACTACCCAAATGGGGATACAGGAGCAAAAAACGTTCTAAAATTGAGATTTTTGCATTACTTACTGAAGGGCCTAGAAATAGGAAATTTGAAATATTAGTTGCTTATTAGATATAAAGGATTTCTACAGTTCTTAAAAAATTTGAAATTTAAAAGCGGTGATAATGCACGAAGAGGGTTCTATAAAACATTCTAAATGGTGATTTTACTCAATTTTGGGAAGTATCAAATCGATTTCAAAAGTAATGGTTGTAAATTGATGGTGACATACCTTGCTCTAATATAGGCTCTGTTTTATGTTTGTGTCATTACTACCTGGGGATTGCAGGAGAGAAAAACATTCTAAATTGCTGTGTTTGTGTTATGGAAGGGTCTAGAACAGGGTTGGCAAACCTATGGCATGCGTGCCCGAAGTGGCACGTATGACAATTTCTCTGGCACGCTAAAAATTTAAATTTCATAAGTTTATTTTTATGTAAAATTAATTTTTGTTTTTGTTATAACAAACAAAATTTTGCTTAACATGCACAGACTGCACCTATAGTATAATCATTTTTCATGAAATAACACATTAGAAAATTTTCTTTTTCCATGATGCTATGTAACGTTTTCGACAACTAATTGTCCTTTCTGTAAGATTTTTAAAAGGCTTTACTTCATCAATTGAATTTTATAAAACAGTCACTGCAATAAAATGACAAATGGAGCCAATTTTGCTCTATATATTGCTAAAATAACAATATAGAAATTAGGTATAAATCATTTCCTATCAAACGTACAGCAGAAGAAACCTCATTAATAAATTATTAATACCTTTTTCATGCAACCAAAATTAGATGTAGCATGAATGATAAATTAAAAATTACTGAAATAAAAATTTCCAAAATTTCTTTCCTTCTGTACGCTCCACTTGAACCTTTTTCAGTCAAAATTTCATAAAATTAATGGCTAATTTGAATATTCACAATAATCGCATTTTGATTTTTGCTTTTATTTATTTAATGCATGACAGTGACTGATCCTATTAACCAGTGTTCCGTATGAATGGCATATCTAGCGATATGTTCTTTATGTAAAATTTTGGCACATTGCAATGTTGATAGATCAGGCATGAAAGAGTTCCTCTCCTTTTTTAAAAGCAAATTTGGACATGATTGATGCAAAGAAAATATTAGATGCATATCGGGGGGGGGGGAGATAGAAAACTTAATAATTAGACATTTTGTCTACTCATATTCTGGGAGTTTATTTCTGAATTGCTGTACTATCAAATCAAAGGCAAGCTTTTATTAGAAGCATCTGAAAGTCATGTAAATAAAGTTCTTTAACTAGGAAAAGGAAGTTTCCATAAGGTTCTGTTTGGAATGGAGTGTTTTATTCGAATTATGAAACACTTCTGGGTAATTTCAGTGATGTATTGCTGGAGTAAAGATCAATTTGGCATGCATATATTTAACATAGAGATTTTAAAGTAAAGTCTTAAACAGTCAAATCATTCAAAATAATACATTTATTTTGAAAAAATAATCTCTGTACTTCACATAAGTTCATGAGATACATTTGGGTGGATGCAAATGTTTCAAATTTGTCCAGTTGTTTCCCCTTTTAATACTTTTTAAGTTACAAAAAGAAAATAACAATTATATGTGCAGTTATATTTCATTTTATTGTATGAATAACTGTTAAAATGCCTCTAAGTTATGAGTTTGGCCTTATTGTATAGATGGAAAGAAATTTCCACCTTTTTTCCTATTTCCCACTTTCATGCCTGATGGATATTATTTTTAAAATTTTGGCATGCACACGTGAAAAGGTTCGCCATCCCTGGTCTAGAATAATGAAATTTGGAATGTTAATTACTTATAAGCTATCAATGATCTCTAAGAACATTTCCTTAAAAAAAATCGAAATTTAAAAGGGGATGAAAATGCACGAAAAGCATTGTACAAAAACGTTAATTGTGATTTCTATGCAATCTCAGGAAGAACTGAACCGATTTCAAATACAGTAGACTCCCTAAAATCCACACATTGCAGATGTAAACAATGAGACTTTCAGTTCAGATTTAGGGGCAAAATTACACAATTTTTCAGTTTTATATCCTTCCACATTATTTTAATATGTAATTCTTGATAATATGACTGAATTGTGGTTTTTCATGAAGGAAGCCTAAATTTATTTGTGAAAAAAATCAAGATATTGCAGTTATATCTGTTAATCACAATTTTTTACCAAATATTAATCAAGCGTTTTTGGTTATTAAGACTGGCTAAATTTAAAATAACTTCCTTTATGATTTTGATGTGAATTAATAGGGTACCTTTATGAGGAAAGTTTCATTGAATAATTAAAGGAAAATGTATCTCATCTTTATTATGTATGTTTATTTATATTAATTATTTACTTGACTTTTAATAATTTTTAAACTATCTTACTTTTTATAATTTTATTTTATTACTTTACTTATTTTAATATTTTATGATATTACAAGCATTCATTATAATTTTGATTACATTCAAATTACTGTTTAAAAAATGTAAACAAAGCAATGACCAGAAATCCGCAAAATTCTAAAATTCGCACAACCTCTGGTCCCAAACTGTGCATATTTGAGGGAATCTACTGTATAATGGTATAAAAATGATGGTGACTTTTCTTTCTCCAAGATAGATTTTCTTTCTCCCCCCAGAGGAGATGCAGGAGCAAAAAACATTCTACAAATGCAATTTTTGAATTGGAATTGACCTAGACCCATTTTTGCATGGTATATATATTTATTAGATATAAATGATTTCTAAGAACATTTCTTTAAAAATTTGAAATTTAAAAGGAGGGAAAATGCACGAAAAGCGTTCTAAATGCCAATTTGTGAGCAATCTCAGAAAGAAACTGATTTAAAAAATGGTAGGAAATTGATGCAGACAGCCTCTGCTTACATAGACGCTATTTCATGTCAAGTGTCACTGTCACCTGGAGGTTGCAGCAGCAAAAAACGTTCTAAATTTCGATTTTTAGGATCGGTAGGGGCTAGCAACTTGAAATTGGGCAAGGTACATACAGTACACTCCCTCAAATCCGCACAGCTTGGGACCAGAGGTTGTGCGGATTTTAGAATTTTGCAGATTTCTGGTTTACATTTTTGAAACGTTAATTTGATGGGTAATTAAGCAAGGGAAATTATAATGAATGCTTACAATAAAGTGAAACATTAAAATAAGTAAAATATTAAAATAATTTATTAGTTTAACCCATTAACCGCTGGTGTTGCGTTCATGCAACGATCAAAATAATTGCTCATGCTTAAATAAAATACTTTGGAACCACTATTTTAGAATTTTTAAAAAATTGCCTTATTTATTGGCAGAAATTTTGCAATTTTAATAAAGCGAAAGCTACCTTTCTGAATGTTTGGTGGCAAACAATTTTTAAGAAGAAATTTAAAAATTCCTACTTTATAGTTTTGGCGGTTAATGGGTTAAACGTAAGTAATTATTAAAATAATTATGTAAAATAAAAATTTAGAAAAATATTAAATTACTAACGATGAAATCGATTCAAAAGTTCTATGCTGCCATCTAGTGGTAAAGCAATCATAAGATTGATACGTCATTATGCTATTATCAGTATATATAGCTTATTGCGCTCTCTGTTACTTTTTTCATTCTTATTTAGTCTTGAATGCTTTTCTTATACTGCTTTGTATGTTTAGAAATAAATCTATCTATAATTTAAAAAAAAAAATTCCGTGAACAATAATTTTAAAATAGCGTTCCGGTTCGTGGATTTTTCTATTTCGAATCCTGGAATTTTTGATATAGATATGCTAATTTATATCAAAATCAAAAATAATGTAAATTTATTTAGTAATAAATCAGCTGTAATAACCAAAAGAGAATGATTAGCAAAAAATTTAGTAAAAAAAACATTGTGGTAGTCGCTGATTTTGGCGCCATCTTTAATTTTGTTCCCAGGGCACATGCCCCCTCGCCCCCTTAGTTTCGGCTCTGATAGATCATGTCACACATTTTTATATTACCTTTAGCTCATGACTGACAGTTTTGGGGCACTAAATGCATGGCTGGCAAATTTATTTTTTTTTCACTATTTTTAATAATGAAATCTTTGCCTTATTTTTGGCAGAAGTTTCTTATATTAAACAAGGCAAAAATTTCTCTTTTAAAAAACATTACTTTTGGAAGGCATGAATTTAGTGCCTAAAAAAAAAAAAAAAAAAAAAAAAAAAAAAAAAAAAAACCCGTCGAGCTGCCACCGATTATAACACTCATTTACAAAAAAATTTAATGTTTTCATTGCTCCAAAATAATGCGTTAAAGAAGACAATGTATCAAATTTAGTGTTCCAAGAAATTAGCAATATTTGTGAAATACATGTGCTTCTTAACTGCAAAATTTATTGTTTACATCTGAGAAAAACATTATATGCATCTTCTGTATTAAAATTTTTTAGTGGCAGGCTTTTGTGATTAAACAAGGACTGCTTGCAGAATATTTTAATAATTTTACAATATAAAATTATGGCTCTCGAACTACTATTGATGAAATACAGTAATAAGGATAAAAAAAAAAAAAAAAAAAAAAAAATCATTAAATATAGTTTATTTTTAAAAAATTAATTGAATTTTCATCAGATATACTGATTATTACTGCCATACATTATATGCAACATATTTATTAGAAAAATTACAACAATTTAGATGAAGTTTTAAAATGTAAAGAAAATATAAACACATTATAACACGCCTTATAAACACATCAAAAATACAGTACGTTTTCGAAAGTTGTGCCTAACACTCTTGAGACAATTTTACGATCCAAAGGGGTAATGCTGAGATGGGTATTTGCCGAAGTTCCAGTTGTATGTTGTCACTCAGCTAAACAGCCTCCAATCATCCCTATTTTGATAAAATCAAAACAGACCTGATGCATGCGCAGAAGGTTTCGCTTTACGAATACAAACAGTACCTCTGAACAAAATCATTATACAGTAGACTCCCTCAAATCCGCTCCAGAGGTTGTGCAGATTTTAGAATTTTGCAGATTTCTGGTCCTTGCTTTGTTTACAGTTTTTAAACAGTCATTTGAATGTATTTATGCAATCAAAGTTATAAAAAATCCTTGCAATATAGTAAAATAATTAATTACAGTAATAAACTAAAATGATAAGAAGTAAGATAATTTAAAAGATTAAATTATTAAAAGTAAAGATCAAGTAAATAATAATGTATAATTAAATCTGCATTATAAAAATAAGAATCATTTTCCTTGAATTATTGAATGAAACTTACCTCCTAATGGTACCTATTAATTCGCATCAAAATTATAAAGTAAGGAAGTTTTATTTCAGGTTTAGCCAGTCTTAATAGTCAAAAAATCTGGATTAAAATATATAAAAAGATTTGATAAAAAGATTGTGATTACCAATTTTTTTTAATCAGAAATAAATTGTACTTCCTTCCTAAAAAATCATGAGTTCAGTCATATTATAGAGAATTAATTGCATACTGAAATACAAACGGAATGATATAAAATTAAAAAATCTGTAATTTTGCCCTTGCATCTGAACTGAAAGTTTCATTGTTTACATCTGTGATGATGTGCAGATTACGCTAGCAATTTTTTCATTAAAAAAATTGGAATTATGGAGATAAAGATGAAATAATGTTTGAAATTTAGCCCTCTAGAGTAGGGGTTCTTAAACTATGGTGTGCATACCAGTACTGGTACGTGAAATGAAGTAAAAAATGCAATAATAACAATGGATTGCTGGAATCTGCATTCAAAAAGATGAAGGTATCAGAATTTTGATTGGTGAAAAAAGGAAAATATCCTCTGATATTGGTAAAAGCTCTAAAATGATCAATGTTGTAAAAAAACACAGCCCGGGCTGGTAGCTGGGTGGGTACCCGGGCTGATACCCACTACAACCCTGAAAATTATTGCTTGTTTTTAGCACAACATATATTTGTTTTAAATGCTTTCTCGTCACTTCTTTATATGAAAAACAAATACAGGAATAAACATAAACATTGAATCTGATTTATGTCTAAAACTAAGATTGAATCAGATATGAGAAAGATGTGTTTGGTAAAGCAAGCATCACCCTTATCATTAGCAATACAACAGAATTAATAGTCATCCTAGTGCATATGTATCAATCTACACCAATATGCCATTAAGTATTGTAGCTTTTTTTTTTTAAAGCAAAACACTATTTTGATAATGTACATATTAATAATATAGTAATAATGATACTAGTACTTTTTACTTGAATGTTAATATAAAGCAGTCAATCTAAGTATACCAATTTAATAAAGTAATCATCCAATTAAATACAGTAAAACCTGCTTAGACGGTGCACAAAAGACTGCACAAATACCTTGTTTTAGACATATTCCATTTACACAGGTTTTTCTGTAATAGCATGGAGTTTGTAACTTGGTGGTATGCGGAAGTATGAACTTCTATTCAGTGGTACGTCGACCTAAAAGTTCGGGAACCCCTGCTCTAGAGGGTAGCAATATTTCTACAAAATGGATTGCAGGCTCTTTTTAAGAGTAAAATTCATTGTTTACATTAAGGGTGTATTCGAAAATGTTTTTCCACCCTCAACAGCTCGAAAATTTTCTGAGACATTTTCAGACTCATTTTTAAAAGTAAAAGCATGAAACTTGCTGGGGTGATTTCTGAAGACATGTTTAACATGCCGTGTGATTTCATTTTCAGCTCCATTAATTAGAATTTGATTTTTAAACAATTATTTTCTCAGTAGGACCATTTTTTTCATTCCCAGATCGCCCACTTCGGAAAATTCGGTTCAAAACGCCAACTTTGACAGCATTTTTTACAGTATTTTCTGCATTTATCAAAAAATTAAGAAGCACCGCACATTATGTAGTTTCTAAATAAGGGAATTTCCAAGTTTGATGCGTTTGAGAGCAAAAATGAATTTTAAAATGAATCAGAAAATAAGCAGTTTGGATCGGAATACACCCTTAAAGAAGCTGTTATACAGAGAATTGCATTAAAAAGATTTCTTACTGCAACAATGCTTTTACTACAATGCGGTCCTTTGACGAAATGAACATTTATCTTGTGATCCTTTGATGAAATTTGTGTTTTTTTACAATCCTTTAACGAAGTTAGTGTTTTATCTGCGATCTTGTGTCGAAATTCGTGCTTTTTTTTCAACATGCTGTGACAAAATTTGTGTTTTTTCGCAATTATCTGACGAAATTTGTGTTATTTCCGCGATCCATTGACGAAATTCCAGTTTTTTGCAGCCTTTGGCTAAATTTGCGTTTTTTTTTTCAGTGTTTTTAATCAATCCTTTGGCGAAGTTCACGTTTTTAATCAATCCATTGACAAAATTCCTGTTTTTCGGCATTCCTTTGATAAAATTAGTGTTTTTCAGTGATCCTGCAATGAAATTTGCATTTATTTCGTGATCCTTTGGCGAAATTCGCATTTTTTTTATGATCCTTTGGTGAAATTGTTTTATCCACGATCCTGAGGCTAAAATTCGTACTTTTTCTGCGATTGTGTGACAAAAATAGTGTTTTTTCTGCGATCCTTTGACGAAATTAGTGTTTATTTCGTCAACCTTTGGCGAATTTTGCAATTTTAATGACATTAGTGTTTTATCCTCGATTCTTGGTGAAATTCGCGCTTTTTCCTCGATCTTGTGACAAAATTCGCATTTTTTCGCAATAATCTGACGAAATTTGCGTTTTTTCTTGATCATTTGATGAAATTCATGTTTTTTTCTGTATCTTTTGGTGAAATTGCGATTCTTTAACGAAATTAATTTTTTCTGCGATTCTTTGATGAAATTCGCGTGTTTTCCACGATCCAGTGACTAAATTCATGTTTTTTCTGGATCCTTTGACGAACTTCGCGTTTTTTTCGTTATCCCTTGGTGAAATTCGTGTTTTTCCGATATATATATTTATTTGGTGGTAAGGATGATCAGAGCCGTTTGCCCCCCCCCCCCCCCCCCCTTCTGTACCCAAAAACGTTCGGGTTTCTGTTTGTTTGTATTTTCCGCAAAAACTACCATAAAAAAAGTTGGATTTATATATTTTTTTTGGAGGGTGGGATCAGCGTGATTATCCCCCCCCCCCCTGCACCTACCATAGGGACACTAAATGGTAAAAAGTGACTATTAAGAAATTGTCAGCGGCTACCTTCCTACAAGGACAAAATATATATATTTTTTTTTTTAAGAGAAAAACATACAAACTGCCTAGTATTCATTAAATATTGGTTGACGTTTTTTTGGGCACGAGGCCCTGTGCGGCTGCACGTGTCGCACACCTGTAGGGACGCCTCTGTCAGTATGAGGTAAAGGAGAATGCAATAACTTTCAAACGAAAGATGTTTGTACTGTCATTGAGAAAAAATATTAACAACATGTAAATATACATTTTTTTTTAAATGAAGAAAAAGACTAGTTTGTAGTATAAATTTGGCGTCCCCTCCACGCCTGGGGTGACTGCACCATTCGTACAGCCCTGCTGAGACATATGTAAATCTGACAGCATCGCAAATTGGATTAAAGCTGTTGGTCACTTGCAGAAAATATCACGTTCGGCTGAGAGAGTAGTTTGTTTCTACCCCCCACAAGCTGTCAAGAAGCATTTATCGTTAATTGCCGTGAAGTCCAACATCTTATCAGCTGTCTGTTGACAAAAATTTATGACCCAGTGGGTGAAGGGACTTTTCTAGCAGCCCATATTCTAGCAGTCATTTTCGTTAGAAGGGGCACATTACTTCAATTTACAGAATGCTTTGGCAGTTTTTAAAATAGTCGATCACTTTGAACAATTTTACTCATTATTATTACAGTGACACATCCGTCGCTGTTTCATGTAAGTTAAAGTAGAATAATTACGACTTTTATAAATGCATACATTTTAGCAAATGTTTCATGAAAATGAAATATGACAATAAAATGTGATTCAATATAGTTTTTCTGGCTAAAATGATTTACATGTTTCACCTTACTTATTTATCAGGGGTGATTGTGTTCCGGGTGTACCCCGGATTTCCGGGTTTTTCGATCGATTCTTCCGGGTTTATGAGATCGTTACGTTTAGTGGAAAATTCGGATATTAAAAAATATCGCGAATTTCGACAAATGGTCGTCGAAAAAAATCAATTCTTGAATCGTTCGCTCAAAAAAATCGACAATATCGTCATGGGATTGAGGAAAAATGCTAATTGCATCAAAAAAATCTCAAAATAAAAACAAATTTCGTCAAATGATCGCGAAAACATGCAAATTTCGCAAAGGATCGCAAAAAAACACTAATTTCGTCAAAAGATCGCTCGAAAAACTGAAATATCGTCAAAGGATCGCTCGAAAAACGCAAATTTCATTAAAGGATCACGGGAAAAAAAAACATAAATTTCTTTAAGAGTCGCAGGAAAAACGGGAATTTTGACAATGGACCACGGAAAAAATACATTATTATAACTGGGAAGGATTTTCTCCATCCTGGAATCGCGATTTTCGTCAAAAGATCGAGGGAAAAATGGAAATATCGCCAGCGGATCGTGGAAAAAGCGCAAATTTCGTTAAAGAAACGGGAAAAAATAAATTTTCGTCAAAAGATCGCGGGGGAAACGCGATTTTCGCCAAAAGATCGCGGGAAAAAAACGCTATTTTCGTCAAAGGATTGCTGGAAAAACAGAAATATGGTCAAGGTTCGCAGAAAAAAATGGAAATTTTGTTAAAGGATCACGGGAAAAAACATGAATTTCTTTAAAGAATCGCGAAAAAAACCCGCAAATTTCGTCGAAAGATCGCGAAAAAAAACGCGAGTTTCGTGAAAAGATCGCAGAAAAAACACATAATTAGAACCAGCAGTGATTTTCTCTCTCCCCCCCCCCCCCCCCCCCTTCCCTGCTGTAACCTTTCAGAAAAGTAACTGTGAATTTCAGATACTTTTATTTTTTTCACTCTGAATCACCCCTGGTATTGTGTCATCCATCTCAATCTCTGTACAAAAAGTGTCCAGAATTCAGGGTTGCAAAAAAGCCGGCTAAAATTAAAAAAAGCCAGGCCGGTGGCGTTTATTGGTTTTAACCGGCTTTTTTGGCCAAAATTGGCTTTTTTGGCCATAATTGGCTTTTATACAATAAAGCATTGTAATTATAAACTACACATTTTAAAGTGTTTTTAATTAGTTTTAATGACATTTAATTGGTTTACAGTTTAATAAGTAACCCAATTTCTCAATAATGAGGACATTAATACTGGAATAAAACTTAGATGATTTTGCTTGTGATTTGTATTCTGAATTGCACATATGTCAGCTAAATTTTAAAAGGGCCATACCAACTGCCAATTTTTTCATTTTTACTGCTTTATAAAATTAAAGAGGACAATGGTTACTTAGTTATCTGTTTTATTACTTAATTTTAAGAGCTATTAATATACAAGTCTTATTTTATTTCTAGCAAACATTTGAAATTATACATAGGCATATTAATAAAAACACCATCATTTCTCACTTTTAAAAAACATTATGAATAGCATATGCATGAATATGCTTAGCAACAAGCTTTTCAAAATTTTATTTGGAGAATTTTTTTTTTTTCTTGTTTTAAATGCTCTATTTTTTATACACTTATGTACCACTCTCCTCAAACAAAACATCTTTTCTAATTTCTCTTAACATTTAACTTAATCTCTCCATATGGACACATAAGAATGTTTCCATTTTGATGTTCTACAATTTGTCATTAAGGCTTTTAAATCCAAAAGGGCAACTTTCTGATATAAGTTTTAATTTATTTTTGTTCAGAAATGCATGAAACTAGCAGATGTTGTTGTTCAAAAACTATGTAATTGTGCTGTTTTTTTGCAAATGCAATAGATTTTTCAGAAAATAGTGTCAAAGTGAGCGTTTTAAATCGAATTTCCGCACGAAAGAAGAAACCACTCAGAAAAGGGTGAAAAAACATGTTTGTCATGTGATCAAAATCTCTTATAACTCAATAGGTAATTGATGGATCAAAAAATGGAAAACACAGTTCGATTCCAAATCGCTTCCATGGTCAGGCTTTCGAATTTTACATCTTTCCATTAAAATATGAATTTTTAAATGTGTCAACATTTTGCGCTTGTTGAGCAGAGCAGTTAAGAACAGTTTTAATTAAATATAATCTTTAAAATGTGTAGTACATGTGGAGATATATTAGTGTTGACACTAGAATAAAAGGACCGCCGGGCGTGAATTTTTCAAAAAGGGAACACTATTCCAAAAAAAGGGTACATTTTTCAAAAAGGAAATGCTGTTCTAAAAAAGGGTGCATTTTTTTCAAAAAGGGAACACTATTATAAAATAAGGGCACATTTTTTTCGAAAAGGGCACACTTGTACCTTGTTCATAAAGCATATTTTGAACTGGTTTGTTTGGAGTGCCTAGAATTTGCAATATTTTTCCGGTATCAATTGAATTACCATGGGGTACATAGGAAGGCAGCCGGGCACATCTGAAGGGTTTAAAAGAGCCGCCGGGTGCAAAAAGGAAATAAAAAGGGCCGCCGGGCACTGCACTTTGCTAAAGCGGCTTAGAGTCAACACTATATATAATATAGAATTTCAAAACACCAGTTTAAAGCCTAACTTATATCCTTTTCAATGTTTATATATATATATATTTTCAGACATAATGCGTTCACAGTTGCCTTCTAGAAGTTATAAAGACTTATTTATTTGATAAAATTTAATAGAAATCTATAATTTGTTTTAATAGAAAATATTTATAAGTGTATTAAAAATTAATTGATCCAAATTTAAAACGAATTTACTGTAAACCAACTTTAAAAAATAAAAACTGGCTTTTTTCAATAAAAGCCGGCTTTTTTTAAGTGGTTAAAACCAAAAAAAGCCGGCCGGCTTTTTTTGGCCTGGCTAAAAGCCAGCAACCCTGCCAGAATTGCATATCTGTAATGTGTAATACCCAGGAAGAAAGCAGGAAAAAGAAATTTACCTTGTATAAGAGCAAAGCTAAAAAAACAAAATTTCTATTTTTATTTATATATATATTTTTCTTTTTTTCTCTAATACTTAGTCACTTAAAAGTAAAATTGGATTGGTTTTGACATTTATTTTACTGTTTTCAAATAACTTGGTGCCATATGATATGACTTGCATTAAATCTACTAAGAGATCCCACTCTTTACACATAATTTGTACTTGTTTCGTGAGTACTTGGAATAAATTTATTTACTGATTAAAGAATTCGAATTTTGCATATTTAAGCAAGATAAATTGCACTTTCCATTTGATGAAGTCACTTAGCTTTCAGTGAAATTAATGTAAGTTTACCAAATTATGTTTTTCTGCAATTGTATATTTCAAACAATAGCTGAAATATATCATTTGATTGCCATGCTGTTGCAGCATCAGTTGTGATATAAATTGATATTGGTATAATTTGAGTCTATAATTTTCAGGGTTTTTCACTTTGTATCAATTAATTTTCAGGGTTTTTCACTCTGATTCACAATCATCCCTGATTTATATTGTGTTTATTATATTATCATCTTTGCCTTCAATTTTAAACAGTTAAATAATAAACACATTGTTTATGACTCTTTTTGCAAAATTAATTACATAATATTCAAAGTTTGTGAATTTCTTCTTTTGTTTATGTAAAGCAACATTAATTTACTACTGAAAAGTCAAAACACAATCTATTATAATTAATTACTACAATATGTATTTAAATAAAAGACTGTTTATAGATAAAAATATTATTATAGGTCATTATATAAAGAAAATATGGACAGAGAGTGGCGATTTATTCTGTGAGTTACACACAGTGATGTGGGATAGGTAAATACGTAGGTATTACCTGGAGTATGCACCTGGGTATTTATCCGAGCCTTGGGTAAATACCCAAAAATTGGGTATTTTCATAGTTCACTGTAAAAAAATATAATCCTGTAAAATATTTTTAATGAGGGGAATATGTCACACAATGGAACATCCCATCAGAATGTATTTATTTTACCTGTTTTAATTTCATATTTGTACTCATCAATAGCAGTATTGTAAAGAATACTTTCAACTATAAATCCTGTGCTCAAATCAAAACTTATTCATTATATTGTGTTTAACAATCAAAAGTATTTTTTTTTCTATCTTAGATATTTTGTTAATAATGATAAGAATTAGAGAGGAGAAATTGTTGTAGTGTAAGGCACTCATTTATTGCTAATTTTATTCGAAATATGCCTTTTTATCAGGGCTGGAAATGGAAAAATATACGAACCAGAACACTATTTTCAAAATTATTGTCGACTATTTTTTTTTGCAAGTACAGTAAATTTCGGATTATCAGAGTCCTGCTAACCGAATTTCCGCTTTAGCCGAGTTATTTCCTTCTGATGGACTGATAGCTTCCATTATTATGAAACAGCCATTATAAATGAAGTGTTAGGTGAAGATGAAAGAGCAGCCGTAAAAAGTTAGAACTCTGATTTTCTGGTCAGAATGGGGGGGAAAATGGCCATAATTTTTATTTTTTTATATATTTTTTATAAATATATTGTAATAACTACTGACCATATCTTCATTGTAAAGAAATTGATGACAATGCGGGTAAAAAATCGAATTTTAAAAGTTTTAGATATAGGAAACCAAAATTACAGCTCCTCGAAGTAGTTTTGAGTTATGTTTAAAAAACTAACCACTTTCAATCTGGTTTGCAACCGTTAGATTGATTTAACATTAGGAATTCCAAACTTGAAACCTGCCTAACTCCAAAACTACTTTGCTGAATTACTTCTCTTTTGATTTCTAATGTAAATATTACCGGAAAAAAAAAAAAAATGTTGACAAAATTATGTGTTCGAATTGAAAATTTCAGAGTTTAGTCCAATTTCACTACTAAGACGACACCAAAACTTATCTTAAGATATAATTTCCAGATAATGGCTATTTTCCTTTATTTCTGGGACAATTTGATGATTAAAATGTATAAGGTGTTTATCTCACTCACTCATTCTCTCCCTCTTATTTATTTATTTATTTTTTTCCGACTGTACATTTTAGAGGCAAGAACTTTGAAAGGGATGAATAAAGTAATTCTTCAGTTATTTCTCTATTCAATCAAAGGATATAATATTAAATATACTAGATACAACATACATGCAGCAATACATACGATATATATATGATTCACAAAGACAAAATATCAAAGTATATTATTAATACATGTATACAAATGAGGGGGAAAATATCATCAAATGAATATTAGTATTTTGCATGTTAAGTACACCCCTGCCCTCCCCCCTCAACCTTGCAATTTTGATGATCTTTCAATAAAATTTACTCTATTAACAAATATCCAAAATTGCTAAGCTCAATACATATAATTTTCAGTTCATTCTGGCATTGTCATCTATTCAATTAAAAGATACAATATTCAATATAGATCAATATACATACTGCATAATATATACCTGCAAAAATTTAGCGCAAAATACAAAATTTCAGGAAAAATACATGGGTGATTTAAAAAAAAGGTATCTCAGAATTTCATGGCCTTATTTACACATAACAAAAATTTTTATAATTTTCTCGCAGAAATTTCCCCCGAAAGATTGCATGAAAAGCAAAACTGATTTATTTGTATGGGGTACAACAATACATAACGAAATCCATTTATTTATCTTTTTTTATTTATTCATTCTCTATTTTTTTAGAATTTCATTTATTGTTAAAATTATGCTTTGGAATAAAATTTGTCAAGAATATCATAATTGAAATCTACTTGGATACATTGAATGATTGCATAATGTTTATTTATACCTACTTTCTAATAAAATAAAGCTCACTTTTTTTTTATTACCATACAGTTTTTGATAATTGCAATTTTTTCTGTAAAACATGAAAGAAAAACAAAATCTTGATTTAAAAATAATAATAAATATCACTGAAAAATGCAGTATTATGTACAAATGAATCATAGATTATGTGTATTACAAATTAAATATTAAATTCAGCATATATCTCTCTATATATAATGCTCTTCACAAAATTAAAATACCAGGAATAATCTACTATATTATAATAATTAGATATTACGAGTTTAGTTTAAACTAAATAATTTATAGTAATATTACAACATAAAAGCTGAAAAGTACTATTCAAAATACTTCACAAATTCATAAACAAATTTTACAACAAAGAATTTGTTTGTGAAGGGCTGTACATTAGGGTGGAGCGAAAAAAATTATTTTTAAAAAATCAAAAACGGGTAGGTGCCAAAAGTTGCCTTTATACTAGTACATCAAGTACGTGAAATTTTACCGCTAAAAAAAAATGACTTGAGTCTGCGCTTTTGGTCCAAAAGTCGAAATTTTAGGTAAAATTTGACATTTTTTCAAAAAAATTAAAAAATTCCTATAGAGATGGTTATTATTTAAAAGTGTTATTTAAACCTTTGTTATGAACGACTTAACATATTTAAACGATAAAACGATATCTTTATTCTGTATAACTGGAGCAAAATTGACAACTTTCGGTAAAAATGGACGTTGAAACTTTGTTGTGTCATTCAACGAATTGTTGTTTAAAATACAGCTCTTACCTAGTTGCTTTCAAAACTTCCTAGGACATCTATCTCGACCACGCTACCATCTGAACACAATGTTTTATTTATACTTTGAATTGTGATTTTTTATCAAATAATGGCACAAGTTTTAAATGTATCAATCTAGTCCATCTCTTTTTTGTATCCACAGTCTTTGGATGCTGCTGCTGTGATCTACTTCACGTATTTTTCTACTGCTTGTGTAAGAGAAGGCAAAAAATGTAATGCAGTGGGGATGATATTTATGTAATCTATTCAGCCGTCTATTATTTTACCAAAATTTCACCCGATAAATGCATATTGATTAGGGGTTCTGTTACCACAATAATTTTCCAATCAATTTGATTTATATAATTATTCACTTCAAAGCTGATTGTCGATATTTCAGATTTGCGTACGCCATCATTTACTTTCATATTTCAACTATTATGTGCTGAGCAGGTAGCTGTTTAATGTGATGGTGATCGTCAGAAAGCATTAAAATTAGAATTTCCTCTGCGTATGCAAAGCAACCATTGTTCTAAATAACTTTTTTAGTATTTGTTTTATTCCATTTTCTGCGTTGTTTAGTAGCCGAATAATTTACCATGAGTTTTTAGATTCCTTCTTTCGATGTGAATTACATTTGATGGTAAACCATCCTGAGGCCAAACTTGGATTGCATAGTACTTTTTGAGTGAACATAGAGACTCTGATGGGAAGTGAGAGTTAGACGGAGAATTCTGTTCATCGTTGCCATCCATTCTGCGTGGGACATGTTTAGAATGAACCATTACAATGGATCACATGTCACCTCAGAGACTAGTGAATTTCCTCTGCATCATTTATTAGACAAGATCATTGGCAAAAATTAGATTCTAACCCACAGGGATTTACCGGACCAATAGGAAAATCTTTGACTACCTGCTATTCCCTTCTTATTTCAATTTTTGAAGCCATAGAGAGAAAGTTTGAAACATTATTTCCTGAAATCAAGAAAAGGGTATTCAGCATAGACCCGAAATACCTGCTAGACATTTGCAAATTTATTTCATCAATATATTGCTCAGAAGAACTAGTTAATATGAACCCAAGAAACATGTCCTACGCAAGATGGCTCAGATAGGCGAATAAAATTTTTTGCCTTTATATAAGCACTGTTTGACCACCAGAGTCAGTAGGTTCATTCACAAAGTATGTAATCCAAGTTTATGCCTCAGGATGGTTTACACCAAATGTAATCCACATCTAAAAAATGGATCTAAAGACTTATGGGAAATTACTCGTCTACTAAACATCACCGAAAACGGCATAAAACAAATGCTAAAAAAATTATTTAGGACAATGATTGCTTTGCCCATCGAGAGCAAATTCTTATTGCAATGCTCTCTGACGATCGCCATCACATTAAACAGCAAGCTTCTCAGCATATAAAGAATTCAAGAGGTACAGTAAATGATGGTATACCCAAAGATGAAATATCTAAATATTATGGAATATTGTAGTAACAGAACTCCCAATCACTATACATTAAATGGATGCAATTTTGGTGAAGATAATAGAGGGCTGAATAGATTTCATTAATTCCACTGCATTACTCTGCTTGCCTTATCATATACAAGCAGTATAAATATATGTGAAGGAGTGTTACAGCAGCATCATCCAACGTCTGTGAATACAAAGATAGAATGACTAGGTTGATAATTAGAAAACTTACGCCAGTCTTTGATAAAATATCACAATTCCATGTATAAATAAAACATTGTGCTCAGATGGTAGGGTGGTCGAGTTATGCACTGCTTTGACATGAAATGCAGCCACTTCCACGTGATAGCTCCTGGGTAGTTTTGAAAGCAACTAGGTAATAGCTGTATTCTAAAGAACAATTAGTTGTATGACACAACAGAGTGGCAATGCCTTTTTTTTACCAAAAGTTGTCAGTTTTGCTCTAGTTATACAGAATAAAGATACCGTTTTATCATTTAAATATATTAAGTCATTAATAATAAAGGTTTAAATAACACATTTAAATAATAACCTTATCTATAGGAATTTTTTTAATTTTTTGAAAAAATGTCAAATTTTACCCAAAATTTTGACTTTTGGACCAAAAGTGCAGACTCAAGACATTTTTTTTCAGCGGTAAAATTTCACGCAGTTGATGTACTAATATAAAGGCAACTTTTGGCACCTACCCATTTTTGATTTAAAAAAAATAATTTTTTTCGCTCCGCCCTACTGTACATATATAACATCAAATTTAGGGGAATCGTGGACCCCTTCCCTCCTTTAGAATATCATACCCCCCCCCCCCCCCCAATATAGGTGTAAATTGGCGGTCGCCACTCGCCACGTGGCGATTAAAGTTGTAAAAGTGGCGATTAAAAAATCGGTCATCGATCGCCACCCTAATCGCCACTCGCCAAGTGGCGATAAAAAATTTGTTATCGATCGCCAAGTGAAATATAGCTTTTTTCATAGAAATATGCATCTCTACTTTGGTTACATCTAATTAGCAAACTGGTTAATTCTTTTTCTTATTGGATGCAAGCAGATTGCAACGATTTAGCTGTATCTTCAATATTTCAGCTTTTCGCCATTGCTCTTCAGTTGGATTATTTTTTTCAAGAAATACAGTTTTATCCTGCAAAATATATTCATCAGCTTTGATTCCACATGCATTTCAAATAATTTATTCCTTTTTTTTTTTCACTGGATGCAAGTGGATTTTAAGAACATTGCAGTATTTTCAATATTTCGACTCCTGCCACATGCTCATCAGTTAGATTATTTTGCTTCAATGGATACTGTTTAATCCTGCGGAATGCACTCATCAGCTTAGATTTCAGCTGTATGTAATGCGTGTAGTATGTTAATAACACATTTACTAATTAAATAAAATCCAAATAAAATTTTATTGTGCTTTATTTGATTATTTTTTTTTATTGTATACACCTAACTGTTGGAATTTTGATTTAGTTATTTTTATATAAAGAAAATAATAGTAATTTAAATTGATAATAATGTTTATGAACATATACAAATACCGTAATTTCGCACGTACACGCCGCACCTCTGAAAATACATTAAATTAAAAAAAAATTTGTCAGAAGCGCCGCACTGTAAAAAAATTGTTTTAAAAAACGAAATATAAGTGGCAAGGCAAAAAAGTATTAGCAAAATCTGATTAAAATTAACAAAAAATATTGATAAAATCTTAGAAGAAATATGATTCATGTAATGTTTGCAATTCCTAAATATCGACGCATTTTAATTTATCTCCTAATTTTTGCCCTAGATTCCCATGCTACGTTTTTTTCACCCACTTCCTTTTTTCGACATGCAAATCGCCGATTCTGCATTTGTTTTGATTTGCTAGTTGCTCGGTTGAGTTGTTTGATTGTAGCGCTATTTATCTTTGACATTCGGCAATAAATTCATTGCGATCGCACCTGTGATTAATGCGATTTACTTCATACCAAAATTTATTTTAAGTCAATTAAACTTTAAAAACTCCTTTTTAAGACATACTTTGCATTTTTATAGGTCTTTTAAAGTTTTTGTAAGATTTTATAAAACTTAATTTTTTTTAAATTCAAAAGTAAGTTATCGTCTGGGTGATGCAAATCGCATAATGCTTCCTGTATTCATAAGTTTAGTTGGTTGAATTTGACAACAGCCAATGATTGTTTACTTCTGTGTAAATGCGCGACGCTGTGTAGCAAGAAATAAGATATTCAAAATATTACATTCGTCTTTTAACGTTTATAAATCTTATATTGAATGTTTATAAATGCTTTTCCAAAAATAGTCAAAACCTTGGCGTAAGATAAAAAGAAGATTTTAAAATGTGAAATTGGCGTATACGCCGCATCAGCGTAAGCGCCGCTCCCAGCATTTTAAAAACTTTTTTTTACGTATGCGCCGCGGCGCTTACGCACGAAATTACGGTAATCTAAAAATATATTCTAAAAATATAATGTAACAGATTCTGTGGTTTTAAAATAATTTTCTTGAATTTTGACTGCTTCTCTATTCTTATCATGAATAGTTAGCTGGTATAAAACTCTGACTTATAGTAAAAATATGTATGTATACAACGATTATAGTTTATGTAGATGTCAAGAAGAAACATTATAGTGGCCACTAACTTTAAAAAGTGGCCACTAATGAAACTGAGTCTACCGGCCACTGGCTACTAACTCAATTTCCCAGTTTTCACCTATACCCCCCAATCATTATCAATGTCTAAGAATTCTTTTTATTTTTACAATTTTTTCTTTCTTTTTCTTTTCATACGTTTGCAGCAATATTGTACATTTATTATTCGCATATTTTACTGATTTTAATGAAGAAAAGTCAATAAAATACTATTAAACATGAAATAGCTTTATATCAAAAAACATTTTAAGGAAATATTATATAAAAGTGTTAAATAATAGCTTGATTATTCCCCCCCCCCCCCCTCCCTGCACCTACCATAGGGACCTGCTGGATTACCTGCCATAGGGACACTAAATGGTAAAAAGTGACTATTAAGAAATTGTCAGCGGTTACCTTCCTACAAGGACAAAATATTTTTTTTTTCAAGAGAAAAACATAAAAACTGCCTAATATTCATAAAATATTGGTTGACGGTTTTTCGGGTGTGAGGCTCTATGCGGTTGCACACCCGTAGGGACGCCTCTGTCGGTATGAGGTAAAGGAGAATGCAATAACTTTGAAACGAAAGATTAACATGTAAATATACATTTTTTTTTTTTTTTTTTAATGAAGAAAAAGACTAGGTTTGTAGTATAAATTTGGTGTCCCCTAGGCGCCTGGGGGGACTGCACCATTCGTACAGCCCTGCTGAGACATATGTAAATCTGTGACAGCATAGCAAATTGGATGAAGCTTTCAACCTGGTCAAATTATGCTAATATATTATCATGGTGCAAGAAGTTCATCCAAGCGAAGACTTGACAAAATTTCGGAGTATTATGAATAACCAAATGTAAATAATTAATTTCAAATCCCTCTGCTCGCAAGAAATACAGTCTTTCATGATTTCACGCCGCCAACCTAAATAGGGTCTCACTTAGAAAGAATTGTTTAAAATACACATGTGGGAGCCCAAAAGGTTAAATGTACGACTTTTTCAAAATTTTATGATTTGCCGTTTAATGTGAGGTGCTCAGCTATAAGTATGTAAAATTTCACGCCTCCAACCTTAGAAGGGTTCACTTAGAAAGGATTGTTTAAAATACACATGTGAGACCCCAAAGGGTTAAATGTACAACTTTTTCAAAATTTTATGATTTGTCGTTTGATGTGAGGTGTTCAGCTATAAGTATGCAAAATTTCACGGCTTCAACCTAATTAGAGGCTCACATAGAAAGAATTGGTTAAAATACACATATTGGAGTCCAAATGGTTAAATGTGTGATTTTTTTCAAAATTTTATGATTTGTCGTTTGATCTGAGGTGCTCAGCTATAAGTACGCAAAATTTCATGCCTTCAAGCTAATTAGGGGCTCACTTAGTAAATATTGTTTAAAATACGCATGTGGGAGTCCAAAGGGTTAAAAAAAAAAAGCAAGGAAGATGCGCATCTTTCCCTTATCATTTAATTTTATTTACTTCTACATTAGTTTTTTTAATATAAATTTATTTAATGTGTATTTTCTTTAATGTACACATCAAATAAGTATATCAGAGTTCATATCTGTATATCTAAGGTGTATACTACAGAAAATACACACATCAAATAAGTATACACCTATGCCTATCCTATAGCTTTTAACAATTATATTAAAATCGCTCAAATTTCTATTCATCCCCACATTGTTAAAATATTATTCAAAATATAAATATTCTGTCAATAATTTGACAGAAAATAATTAAATGTACAAATTGATACTTTTGTATTTTGAGAACATTCCTATTCAATATGTTTATAATTAGACTTAGACAATCAGTAAATCAGCTTAATGACAACATTGTTCCTTTGTATTTGAATGAATTTTTGTTTTTCTGACTATCCTTAATAATACCCTGTATAGTTTAATACTTTAATAGGTTATTTTGGGGTATTGATAAGTGATAAAATAATAAAAAATAAGGGATGGTTTAATGAATTCGTGTTTGGAAAGAAGTCATTAATTTTTTTGTGTAATTAGATTTAAGAACAAAAATGTAACTGAGTTAAATTATTGAGAATTTAATTTCAATTAAAGCTTATTAAAAAAGCTAAAATATACAAAAATGCATATTAAAAAGTTTCAAGTATTCGGCAAAATTGCTGCTTCGGTCAATCCCTAATATAATTTAAATTTTCTCTGCATTAGTTTTGTAAAATTTTTCTACAGTTCTTAATTTATTAAAAAATAAAAATGTAATTTTTTTAATCTAATCAAAACAGAAAATTATGAAATTAAAATAATAATTCTTACGGTATTTTGATGCCATAGTGAATAAGAAAACGCTTAAGTACTTCTACAAAATTATCAACAAAAACCGTAACGAAATAAATCCTCATAAATCCTCGATTCAAAATATACTTTTTGGATGGTTGGTTGGTAGGTACTAGGTTCTAAAACTCTTTAGGTCAGAATAAACCATCTGGAACTTGCAAACTGCAAGGAGACTGAAACGTATGGAGTTGGTTTTTGATTAAGTATTCACAGAAAAAAAAAAAAAACATGGTTGTGGAGAGTCTGAAGGCGGTAGAGGATATGAACTGGCGATTCAAGCACTCTAATCCGTCATCTGATGGAGAAAAGATAAATTCTCACTTCAGGAAAATCAATGCGTAATTGTAAGCACATTGAATTACATGTATTTTTAATTTCTTCAGCGTGATTATAATTTTACTTATAAAATAAGATTTTAAATTTTAGTTAATACGTATGTATATGAATTTTAATTAATGTGAGCGAGGAGATTGAAAAAAATTCGTACAAAATGAATCTGCAGTATTTTATGCATGCATTTTCCTGTGTTTCTGCTGCATTGAATAACGCAATAAGGTAAACAAACGCGCCATTCGCTATATTTACACCATGTGAGTCCCACTGTGACGTCACGAGAATACTGTCCATTTGAATATCTAAAACTTAAACGCATTTACAATAAATTTAAATGATAATAATTCCAATGACACTTTAACATTAAATTGACATTTTCCTGCACCGACGGCTGCGATCAGCGCCACTGTAGGCTGGTTTAGTCCCAATGGGCAGGGTCGGGATATCAATGTACTTTACCCATATCACGATAGCTGCAGGCAATGGAGGATATTCCATCTACGTTTTGATCGCGTGGTCAAGGTAAAAACTTCTAGCGTAAAGAAGGGAAGGCTCCGTAGACGTGTAATATGCATCCCCGCTAGCCAATGAAACAGTTAATGCGGCAAAGCAGTAGTATCTTCCCTTCTTATCAGTTAAACGTTTCTTGGGGTAATTACCGGTATCACGTGACTTTTTTCAGCCTCGAACCCAGATTTGGAATATCCTCCATTAGAAGAAAAACACTACTAGGCGTGAAGAATATTTTAAGCTTCCCTTTCTCCCAATAAAGTCTTTTTCGGAGGGCACATACATACCCGCAGAGGCGTGACTGTGGTTATAGCGCCTAGAATATACAGTGTGGACATCTGGGAAGCGACTCAAGAGTGAAAGGTTCCATTCTCTCATTGGTTGATCAGAAACCGGTCTTGGCTTGCTTCTCATGTATGATTTGGCGATGAAATGCAACCACTTTGAGAAATATCGTACCTAGTTAATTCATGCTATTTTGGTAAGAGTTTTCCGTGGACGAACTTGTCTAGTGGTTAACGCGCTTGTCTGGCAAGCTCAAGTACGCGGGTTCTATCCTCCCGGTTGCTTTTATATTTTTTATTTGTGTTTTGTTTCGATTTTTATTAAGTTGGTTAATAAAGATTTACCGACTTTTATTATCCGTTCATTTCCAACAATTTTTTAAATTGTCAATTAAATAATTAAATAAAATTTTGATTAAATTAAGTTTTAATTGTTATTAAATAAAATAAAATTTAGTTTTAAATAAAACTGAAATTTAATTTTTATAAAATAAAATTTAGTTTTAAATAAATTTCAAAATTCATATAAGCTATTTTTTTATGAATTAAAGTGAACATTTATTGTAATTAAATAATAATATCTCCTAAGCTTACATACATTATTTTTTTCCCTTATAACTTTAGTATCAGATAAATATTAATTTGGCAAAATTAATTTTTCAAAGTTTTCTTTTAAAATTAATTAGTATTTTTCATACAGAAAAACTGTGTTCATTTATTATCAAATGCTTTGTAATTTTTTATTACGTATAAAATAATGTTAATGAAATTAATTTTTAAACTCATATTACTTATAAGCTATTTATTTCAATTTCTTAAAATGAATATTTTTGAAAATATAATGTTATTTCTTACACTTATATAAATATTTTTATTTTTATTTCAGTTTATTTTATTTGAAAGTAAAATTTTATTAATTTATGAATTCATATTAATAATATTATTAACTTAGCAAGTAATTAATTATTTAAACCAATTTGTAATTGTTAATTGTTAAATACTTTTTATTAAAATTTCCTAAAAAAATTTTAATTGTTATTATTAATAAAAAATTCTAATAAACTACTTTTCAAAACAATATATATATTATATATATATTATTTGAAAACTCAGTCAAAAATATAAATTATTTTTATTAAAAAAATATTATAAATTTCCCCTTCACTATTACCACCCTAAATATTTGAAAACTAAATTAAAGCTATAAGTCCAAGTAATCATTAACTAGAAATATTTAATGCGACAAAATACATTATAAAAACTTCTTATAGTTTTTGGTAGTTATTGCTCAGATATTATTGTTTTGGGTTCCAACTTATTTTTCTTCTTTTGGGTGTGTGAAGAAAAAAAAAAAAAATCTGTCATTATTATTTAATTTATTTTTTCATTATATTTCACTACAAGTGTGAGCTATGATTTATTTTAGCTTGACCTTTTTCATTCACTATCTATGAAACACTTTATTTTTAGATTTTTTTTTTTTTTTTTTTTTTTTTTTTTTTTTTTTTTTTGCCCTATTTGTTATTTTGCAGCAATAATAAATAGATATTAATATTGCAAATTACTATAAGGGCAAAGTAGAATTTAGATGACCTAAATCCCTTTCTGACAATTTTGATTATTTGAATACTAGTTTGGCCATTTAATTATTTATATTTACGCATACAAACTGCCATGAAAGAAAAAAATGCATACAATTTGACTGAGTATTTTTATTAATTGTTTTTTATATATTTATTATTTTTTTAAAACACATCAGCTATCAAGGAAGGGGAGGGGGAGTGCTTGAGTTTACTGTTCTTTGCACAGATAACTACAGTCAAAACACATAGGTAATTAAATGAAGTTGCGTGTAGCCAGGATATTATTTCGGGGGGGGGGGGGGGGGAGGGCGTCTAAGCTTCTAAGCTTCTCTCCTCCTGATGCAAAGCTATAAATTAAAAACTATTAATTTTACTTTTCGCATAAATATCAATTTTATACTTTTAAAATATGGGATATGTTTTTTAAGTCTAATTTACATACACCTGTATATACAAAAGGAATAACGTGTAATGTGTAATTTAAAAATAATAAGTCTAAAATATTTAAATTGATTACTTTCTTAAAAGAAAGTCAGTTCTATCAATTTTTTGCATGGAAAAAAAGATATTTTTAAAAATACCATATCATTGTTTTCCGTGAATCACTTTATATGAAAAATAAATTTAAATTCCTTACATGTCGCAAACAAAATTTAATATGATTGCAACATAATACTTGAAATAATCTCAAGTGACACTTGGCGATTTGTTTTGGTGGTGAAATGAGATGCGCCCTCTGATTTGTTAGGAAGAAATGTCTACCACTGCTCAATAATCAGGTCTTGTAACCTTGAGAAGTAAATCACGGGATTCTTGTTTCTTCTCAACCAATGGGAGAATGGAACCTTTCACCCTTGAGTCTCTTCCGAAATCTGCTATCCCTGTAATTCTGAAAAAAAGCACTAAAGTATTGTATCCCTTAATTGTGCAACGATGCTGCTTAAATATAGATCGCAGCGACATCTGCAGGATATTTTCTACAACTGCGAGATATTTCTCGTCCATGCAATGGCAATACGAAAATACCGCAGATGCCGCGGCAATCGACACTTCGGATTTTAGCAGTATCGTCGCACATTTAAGGGATACAAATTTTTAGCGTTGTTTGGATAGCATATTTCCACTATAGCGCCTAGAATATACAGTGTGGAAATTGGCTATCCCTGTAATACTTAAAAAAGCGCTAAAATATTGCATCCCTTATGTGCAATGATACTGCTGCAATATGCAGATCGCAGCGTCATCTGCTGGATATTTTTTTACGACTGCAAGATTTTGCTAGTCTATACAATGTAATACGAAAATTCCGCAGATGTCGCTGCGATCGACCTTTGGGATTTCAGCAGTATCGTCGCACATTTCAGGGAAATAAATTTTTAGCACTGTTTGGATCGCATATTTCCACACTAGGTATTCTAGGCGCTGTAATTTCCACACTATGTATTCTAGACGCTGTACTTTGGCACTCGTGGCGGGTAAAGTTTTAAAGCAGTTCTTTAGATACCCGCAGAGGCGTTACTTTGGCACTCGTGGGTAAAGTCCATTTACCCGTGTGGAAAGTTTTAAAGCCGATAAAGCAGTTCTTTCCTAATCTTCTGCGTCCGTCAACAGTCTAGTCCAAGACGTGCTGCGTTAGTAATCATGGGCAATATTTTTATATATTTAAAAGAATCGTCTGCTTGGGAGTAACATTCATAACCACGCCATTGAAAAGCATTGTGTTTAGAAAATTTATGCTTATATTTTATATAGAGTTTTAGACCTTTTCCGGGACAGTATAGGTTGTACACGAATTCTTTTCTCTTTTTTAATGAAATTGCATGCATATTTATATTATTTATAAAATTAAAATAATAAATACGGATGCATGTATTTATCGAAAATAATTCGTACAAAATAAATTTCAGTATTTTACGGATGATGCATTTACCTATATTTTTGCTGCATTAAGTGACTCAATAACGTAAACAAATGGCTACCAACGATATACAAAGTCAGCCCATGACGTTTAAAACGTCACACGAAGTGAATCATCTTTACACAGCGATTGGCGCAAAACGATGGGCGCGTCGCTTTGTTCCAATCGCCGTGTAAAGATGATCCACTCCGTGTGACGGTTTAAATGACATAAGCTGGCCTTGTATACCGTTAGTCGCGAACAAACGCGCTGGCCGCTGTTTTTGCAACACGTGATTTCCCGAGGCTAACGAAAGAGACAGGCTACCGCGGTGGGTCCGATTCTTCTTTTTTTACAGACCGCTGGAGTCACGTGATGCTCGAATGCACCAGTGAAGGTGTGCGAAAAGAGCATCACGTGACTCCAGCGGTCTCTAAAAAAAAAAAAAAAGAATCGGACCCACCGCGGCCTGTCTTTCTCGTTAGCCTCGGTGATTCCCATTGTGACCTCACATGAATAATGTTCATTATAGTCCTGAACCAGAGGTATTTCAACCCGAACCCGCAATGTAAGGAAAGTAAATCACGTTTTATTGCCATTAGGAAAAATAATCTACAATGGAGGATATTCCAAATATGGGTTCGAGGCTGAAAAAAGTCACGTGATACCGGTAATTTACCCAAGGAACTTCTAAATGATAAGAAGGGAAGATACTACTGCTTTGCCTCATGAACTGTTTCATTGGCTAGCAGGGATTTATATTACACGTCTACTGAGACTTCCATTCTTTACGCTAGAAGTTTTTACCTTGAGCACGTGATCAAAACGAAAATGGAATATCCTCCATTGTATCTCATAGAGGTCTGCGCGGTCCAATAAACAAAATAAATGGGGCCGGAAAAAAAATAGAACGGTACGATAAACGAAATTAAGCGGGCCTAACGACCCAATATAAATATTTAAACGAAGCCGTTAAAATATGAACCATATTCAATGAATATGTCTTTCGCGATAATAAGTATAAATGTGCGTCACGAGTCTATGCTAGTTTGACATCAGTACAGAAATGTAACCTATCCAGTGTAGACAATTACATTGTGTCTGAGCCCGGGCTTAATTTTTCCAGCAGACTCGTACTGGGCCGCGATCATTGCATTTTTTTCCTACATAGTCGAGTCGTGCCGGAATTGGACTTAATTGTTCTCAGCATGTGTAGGGCAGGCAATATGTTTTGTAAAAATATTAATAGCGATAATGAACCTCTGTTAACGGAATCTTTGGAAATATACCTGACGGTGGTTCTCAAATTCACTGCTCAACAATGCAAAACTTTCTCACACATTTTCTGACTAATTTTTAACTGCAACGACATACAATTGACAGGCCTGACTACTGAAGGGAATTGGAATCGAATAGCGTTTTCCATTTTTGATAAATAATATACTTATCGAGATATAAGAGATTCTTGTTACGTGGCTGCAGGTTTTTCTTTTTTCCCGTGCTATCGTTTCCGGAAATTCGATTAAAAACGCTAATTTTGGCAGTATTTTCTCAAATATATATTGCCTTTATCAAAAAATGATACGCCATTCGATTAAATAATTTCTGAATAACACTTGCCAATCTTATGCGCTTCCAAAAAGAAATGAATTCAGAAATGTGTCAGAAAGTAGCTCCTTTGGATTTGAGAAAAGCCTTAATAAATGAGAGAAATATTTTACAAATCTACTTTTTATTGTACAGCTTCAAAAGTTATGTTTTTAAACCTTTTTTCTATTATTCTAAACTACATTAATTTTTTACTGCATCCTTAATTGAATGTTCAAACAGCTAAGACTAAGAAATCATTAATCTTGTCATTGTTCATTTTCCTGTCTAGCGAACATTTTAGAATATGCTGCAAGATTATCCCATAAAATACGTATGCAATATTCTTTAAAAGAATCTTAATTGTACATTAAGAAAAATCCGATTTTTTTTGTAGAAGTTGAGTCGGACCAGATTTAATAGATTTATTAAATCCGAGCCGGAGCCGGGCCTGGAAATTCCGGCCCGTGCAGATCTCTAATACCATTTTTATGTTTTATGTAGAAGAATGAACAAATCAATATTCTTTAACCCTTTCAGGGGCAAGGTACTTGGAGGAGATTCTGGTCCCAATTTTCTGAAAATTTAAAAAAATCTGTCACGAATTCGAAATTTCGGATTAGTGAAAAAATAAATTTTGTCAATCGTTTGCAAATATAAGTCACCAATTTCGTCAAAGGACAGCTGAAAAACAGCATAGTTAGTGTCCGGAGTGGATTTTCCACACTCTGCTGTAACTTTTCAGAAAATTGGCTGTGAATTTCAGAATTTTTTTTAATTCTCAGAATCACCCCTGAAGGTACGTGAACGTTGAAATAAATGAATGACACCAGTATTTACACTCTAAATAAAAAAGAGTGAATGGAGTGAATAGTCACTCTATCGCAGAGTCAAAATATGCCCAACCTCTTTAGAGTGACTATTCACTTTGAGCAAAAGTAAAATTTTTGACTCTCTGAAAGAATGAATAGTCACTCCTGGAAAGTGGATATTCATTATAAACAGGGGTGGATACTCACTCTTTCGGAAGAGTGACTATTCACTCTTGCTAAAGGAGTGCTGTTTTTCAACATTGGTAGGAGTGAATAGTCACTCTTTCATAGGACTGAATGTTCATTTTTTATGTAGTGGGTTCTTTTTTATTTTGCTTTTATGGTCATTTTAAAAGAATCATCTTTTACAGCATGCAATGAAAATAGATGCATACGTGGTAAAGATTGGAATAAAATACTTTATTAGCAATATTTATTTCATTCATAGTTTGTAACACTAATTGAACTTTTAAGGAAAAATAAAGTTTTAATTTTTGTTTTAAATATAAAGCCGTACTTTTTCCTTAAATTGCTATTTTTGCAAAGTCCTATTGTTCTAAAATATTTTTAATTTTTCCACTTAAAAGCAATGCTTATAAACGCACTTCTTTTTTAAATAAGTTTTAAGCATAATTTAAATATTAAGAATGTGTATATATTTTTTTTTTATCCGCTGCGATTTCCTTTTATTTAATATGAACATGGAGTCTACATTTTAAGTTCTCTGGAATATGTATATATTTTTCTTTTAAACATATTCCTTAACTTAATCATGATTTCTAATTTTCGCCCGTTATTGCTGAAAAATGGAATTAATACAATACTTATTAAAGAAACGACACGATAAGCCATATTTAAGTTTTTTATTCGCGTAGATATTGTATTTTATGACTATGAGCAGAATAGTTTTTTGTTTTACAGGAAAAGATTGACCTCGGAAATTTATAAAAAAAGGGGGGGGGGACTTAAAAATAAAGTAAATGACTACATTAGAAATATTCTTATTGTTTGAAAAACATTTTAATGTAAAAAGTAGTTATTAATCTCTTTAAAAATATACTAAAGCAGTCTTATCCATAAACTTCAAAACACAGGCATAAAAACATTTTATTCCAATGCTTTAAATGTCACGTTTTATTGTTTAACGCCAAAAATTACGTATATCAAAAACGTAGAAAATGTTTTTATAATAGAAGGAAATTTAATAACTGATGCAGAATATCTATAATTAATTTTTTTTATATTTCTGTGTCTCTTAATTTTAAAATCATAACCCGCAGATAAATGTTTACATACAATTAAAAAAAAAAATTAATATACAAGTAAAACCTCCCTAAAGCGACCACGTACCGTTCCAATAAAAATGGGTCTCTCCGAGAGGGGGTCTCTTAATGGAGGTCATGTTTAAATCTAGATTTTAATTGTTGAAAAATGGTAACAATGTTACTAAAATTTATTTTTTACATTAGGAAAAAATATAAAAATTTAAGTATCAAAATAAAAGTTAATTACATAAGTTTTATGCAGATTAGTTTTATTGCAGGGTTTTAAAAATGAATACATTGAGCTTTGCTTTAATTTTATTTTTTATAACTTATTTCCAATTCCTTTCGAAGTTCAGTAAATAAATGCACTTTTTTGTGGACAGGAACAAATAATGACGATTTCATTACTTTACCTATTTCTTTGAGAGTTTTTCGACAGAATAGGGCAGAGAAGTTTATTGACCGTCATTCTTAATTTGTCATCAGAGTTAAATTCATTGCCTAAAAAGGCACAAAGGGGTTTAAACACTTAAAAGTTACTGGGATAAAAAAAAAAATCTAAACTTCGTTAATAAGTTTGATTAATACACTCTCCGGAATTATTTTTTAATAAAACCTTCAAGCGACCTGGAAAAAATGGAATTTGTTTCGTTTTCTTCAAAAAAATCGGTCTCTCATGGAGAGAGTTCAACAGGGATGGTCTCTGAATGGAGGTAAAATTAGTATTGAGCCTATGGGAATAAATTTCGTTCCATGAAAAAATGGTCTTTCATTGAGTTGGTCACACAGGGAGCTTTCACTGTACCAACCTTTTCGTAATATAATAAACATCAAATATATTTAAATCCGAAATAATAATAAATACTCTTAACTGTATACAATCCGAAATCAGTAATACCCCCCCCCCCCCCCCGCGAAAAAAAGGCTCATAACGGCAAATTAATGTTTTCGAATGCGTCTACTACGAATTGAAAAAATCCAGCTATCTTCTCTTCGGAGTCAGACAACCTTTCAAACGAAAGAGAAAACTTTTTTGTTTTGATCGTTGGCAAAAGTATATTTTGCAACACAGCATTGAAAGGGAAGAATAAAATATTTACACTCATTTTTTTTATTATTATTCACATTGCCCGAACTAATGAAGTTTTGATTTTTTTTTTTTTTTTTTTTTTTTTTTTTTTTCTAAGCATTGTGCGTATTCAATTGTTAGAGAATTATATTTCAAACCGCTACATGAAGAAATATAACAGACAATCACTTTTGAACACTCTAGCGGTCAATCTTTTTCTATACAACTATTTAGCTCATAATCTTAACATTCCACATATCTACACGGATAAATGCTTAAAATTAAATAAGACTTACCATTAATTTAAGAATTTCATAAAGAATCATTTTAATGATATCCTAATCTGCTAATCTTAAGATGGCGGACGAAAAAGTGATCATTTTTCTTATCTTTTAAAGGTGCCGTCGCCTTGCTGTTCTGATTGGTTAATGAGCAATGCATACGTAAGTCACTCTTTCAGGTGTGAGACATTTCACTCCTTTCGATTTGGAGCTATAGTACTCAATAACAAAACAGTTTAGGGTGATTTAATTTTTTTAAAAGTCGACACACTGAAGATTTCATGGTTGGATGATTTCATTTAAATGCACAATAAACACGAAAATTAAATTCCTGAAGTAATACATAAATGATTTCAAAATCAAGCAGCACAAAACATATGCGAATTCATAAATTAAACACAAACACCACACAATTCCACGAAAATCCAATAACCAATATCCGATAACTTGTTTAGAATATTCAATAAAAACGGAAGTGAATCACAGTGATATTCACTGTGATAAAATTATAAAAATTCTTTTAATTTAAATAAGTAGCAGTTATTTCTACAGATGCATTCTAAGAACGGAGTTAGTGAATTTAGTACTTTTATAAATAACTATTTTAAACGCCATTTTATTATGATGACCTTTCAAATTTGCTTTTTATCATTTAGTAAAAATTGAGCTTTATATATATTTTAATTTAGCACTGAAAAATATTGAGTCGCATTTGAGATAATAATAAAAAAATTCATATTGTGCATAGTTTTATGCTTACTTGATTAACATTTTGAAAGATAAGTTTCAAATGTTTTAAGGAGAAATTTGATGCATCTACTGTATTTTAAATACGAGAATGCAGTTTGTAAATTTGGTACCATTATCATTATACATATAATAAAACTTTTTGTAACGTTTAAACAAGTGAGAAATCGACCAAAATAAATATATGTATATACAGGGTGCAATATGTTATCTACCGCCGACCTTTAATTTCTTAACCGTTGGCCGTAGACATATAGTTCCAATTACAAAAACGTTTCAAATGAGGTAAATATTCATGTTGTGGCATTATTTAAAGTGAAAAATTAATTTTATAAAAATTGCGAAATCTAACTTTTTATACGGTCCCTCAGTCCCTATAGTTATATTTAGTAAAAGTTGACACATATCGTAACAGATATAATACAAAAAGTTTGATATTTGTACTGCAAAAATGACAATGATGCATTCAGTTAATTTTAGATTAGGGTTCTAATCTGAGTACTACAGTACAGTGTCTAGAATTTTTTTTTCAAGCTGGCTCCCGCAAAAGAGTCGCAATAAGAGTAGAATAAAGGGCTGCGGACGGAAAGAGGCCGCTCGCCACGGCGGTTGACCCACCCGCCCACCCCAACCGAGAATAATAAGCTCGACGCAGCAGGAGTCGTTCGGTAGCTTCAGGCCCCGAGCCGTCCCTTCCCGCTTGTCGGTGTCTTTAATTTGCAATTTCCCATTTAAATTTGTCCGGTTTTGATTTTTTTTTTCAAGCTGGCTTCCGCAATAAGAGTAAGTAGAATAAAGGGCTGCGGGGGGAAAGAGGTCACTTGTCGTGGCGGTAAATGTTTTACTTTTTTAAATAACGAATTTTTTTAAAAGGGTGATTTCACAGCTTTAGGTAGAACCTTGTGGAAAGCATCACAATGTTGCAATAAATCCAATTGACGATCAAACATTTCGCTACACTTTGTACATGAATGCTGTTTTCGAATCTTATGAGTCTTCTTATGTTGCATTAAATCGCACTTTCTTGTAAACAGTTCATTGCAATTGATACAATGAGGATGAATCATATCTTTAGGCAAAGAGTCTAGAGTGCGGGAAGCATTACAGAAATCAGAACTAAGCCTTTTCATTTTGAACTTTGTTATAAAATCTACACGAATAAAATTCACCAAACGACGCAACACTTACAAGAAAAATCGAAGCAACTGACGAAGGCAACTGTTGCCAATTGCTGTATAACAAACTGTTTTTCATTATCAGTTACAGTTAATGGTCAATCAAACAACCCAACTTCACATTTGGTTACAGTTAAACGCATTTTTAAACCTAAAAAACAACTTTACAAGCGGTCCTCGTAATTGTATGTCTAGGGTGCAATCATTACATGGCGTCGTATTCATGTTCCAACATACACCCTCGTCTAAATCATGTGCTGCAGAAATTTTCGAAAAAAAATACTTAAAAACTCTTTAAACATAAATTTAATTAAAAGAATCTTTTAAACTGGTTAAAAAACAATCCGATTAAAAATAATTATATTTTTTAGCTAATGCGTTAAAAAATAAATTCCAATCACCGAATACGTCATCGTGAAAATAATACATTTAGTGAAAGGTTCTAATTTAAAAAAAAAAAATCTAAATTAATCATCCATTCCGTTAAAAGTTAAATTCGTTTATATTAAAATGGAATCAAGGAAAATTATTTAAATTAAAAATAAATTCAATGAAATTAAACAAATCCAAATCTGATTACGTCACTAACAATAAACACCTCGAGAAAACCGAAACTAAAAAAATAATGCAAAAATCTAAAGTAATCAATTAAAAAAACCTTATCAAAAAATGCATTCCTTGAAATTGAAATCCACTGATTACGTCATATTCTGAGCACCTCCAGAAAACCGAAACTCCAATACAACCCTTCTCCTCTAACACATAACCATTGTCATCCCCCACTTCCTCCCCTCGTAAAAAACCACCTACACGCGAAAAAAATTTACCCCTCATCTTAGTTCATTTTCGGACACGCCCCCTTCAAAATTCACCCCTCGTCCAACAGTACGTTTTCTGACACGCCCCTCCCTTTTGATTGACAGGTGGACTCCCTCCCTTCTGCACCTGTCTCCAACGGTCAAAAAATTTACCCCTCGTCCAAGAGTACGATTTTCACATCCAGCAAAAAACAACTCAACTCTCGCTAAAGAGACGCCAATACTACTCACGAACTAATGCTAATCCTATGGGGAGGGATTTTTCTAATATCTCGTTTGCATTTCGACATTTTTAAATATTTTATTTGCACTGGATAGCCGTGATCCGTCTCTACATCGCATCTTTTTTTACTTTTTCGATTTTGGTTATAGATATTTTTTAGAATGACACTTTCATTTTCAGAACCGGTTTTGAAAGTGAAAGTAACTTTATAAAAAATATCTACGACCAAAATCAAAAAAGTAAAAAAAGGTGCGATGTATAGACTCGGCTATCTAATGAAAAAAAGAAAGAAAAAAAAATTAATGTCGAAATGCCTCCCCATAGGATTAGCATTAGCTCCTGAGTGTCTTCGGCGGCAGGGACAGGAGCCTTAAGAAAATAGATCGAAATTAACAAGCGTGCATTAGCCAGTTATTAATAGCAAAGATTCAAAATTAAGTACAATATAAGAACTCATTTCTACTTTATTACAAAAAGAAATTTCACTGTCAGATTACGTGAAGTTGTACTTTACAATAACTTTTATTTTAGCTTTTTTTTTTTTTTTTTTTTTTGCAAGAATATACGCGTAGGAATCGTGTACAATATCATTTCGACAGATACTTTACAATTCGAAAATTTTATGTACTTTTAGAAATGTTTTTGAGTAAGAATTGAATTATTTTGATCTTTCCAATTTTTATTTCATGTAAATATTTCCCAGAAAATCTCAAACACAGAGCTGCTAAGTCACCGGCTTTTTGGATACCAGTATTTTAATACAGAAAATTGGAGCGATCTAAAAGAACATTTTCTCTAAGATAATAGTGGTGCGCAAAAAGCCGGAGACTTGGCAACTCTGCAAACATTTAAGTGCGAACCTACACTCAAGCTATGTTAAACCAATTGAAGCGTTTTTTGCAGATTTCTCATTTGCATCTCAATATTTTTAAATCCATTTTTTGCATAGGATATGGGTTCTTTCCACTTTTCATTTGTTAGTTTCATTCTGCCAATTTTTAAAATAAATGGGTTGTTTGGTTTTATAAAAGAAAGTGCCAGTGACCTTAACTGACCTTTGATATCTTATGCATCAAGAATCATTTCAAAGTATTGAAATGCAAAAATATTTTTACAAGGAACGCCTCCATTCCGTAATAACTTAGAATGTCGTCAAGTGACTAGCATAGGTTAAGAATTTTGTAGAAACTTTCCGATATTTTAATTGTAATTTGAATCAACGTATTCAAATTTGAGTACTATTTCGTATGATGCCTCATTCAACGTTTAGGCACAGTCGTGGGAAGAAAAAACTTCCCCTACTAACTCTGGAACTAATTATAATACTGGTACAAAATGAGTGGAAATAAAGTTTACTTTTAAAATGATGTATGGAAAATGTGCCTATGGGGTCATCTACAAATTAAAAGCAGACAAAACTTTTAAAATGTTGTCAAAATTGTGTGTTGCTATTGAAAATCTCCGGTTCAAACTATGCCTAAAAATGAAATTTCGGGTCATATATGGGTAAGTTTTTGAATTATAAACATTCAAAATTCAGAACTAATGTTAAACTATATTTTTATTAATATCTCATGAAATTATAATCCTAATGTGATCATTGTTTCTATCGTTATAATACTAAAAAACACAAATACATTTGTAATTTTAAAAAATTTATATGAATTATGAAATTAATATTCGAAAAATATAAATCTATCAAAATTGTAGGTTGCAATTCATAATGTCCTGCTTTATGCAAATGCCGAAAAAAAAAAAAAAAAAAAAAAAAAAAAAAAAAAATCTTCCAAGTAGTTTTCAAATTATGCTTATAAAACATCAAAATGGTTTAAATGATGTGCAGTAATGTAAAGCATACTTTAAAAAATATATTTTACCCATTTTATTGAAACATTTGGGCTGGCGAAACATTGAGCAAAAAGGTCATATTGGCAAGAAATACATCAACTCTGTGTGTACCAAATTATGAATTAAGAAATTGCTCAACCTTAATTATACTCCTTAACCCCTTCGTCCTACTATTAGAACACTTCTTAAAAACGAATAATTTAGAGCAATGTAAAGTTGAAAACCCAGTATCCTATTAATGTATTGCAGATTAACAATTTAATCTCATTTGTGATCACACATGGCAGCACATGCCTCAGTAAGCAGTAAAATGTAGGCTTCTACCAGTTTAAGGACAAAACGTAAGTACACATTTTTAACATTTTCAATAAAAATACTAATAATACTTTAGTGACGTTTTGTTAATTATATTTTAGAAATTAAGGCTTTTTCTACCTAAATTAGTCATCTAACTTAGAAAATAATGATAAATCGCACTATAACTAAGAATTAAACATTTGTTCTAGTATTAGGACATGAGGCCTTAGGGCTAACAAAGTGTGTGTGAAAAGTACACAGAATTGCTATATAAAACACAAAGAAATATTTTTTTCATCAAAATTTATTTTGCCATCTTTAAAGTAGACCTTACTGAGTTCAATGCAACTATGCCTGCTCAGGTCCCAATCTTCCATACATTTTAGATAGGTAAATTGGGGTATGGCCTTTAGTTCCTTCTGCGAATTTTCTCTTATGGCCTCAATGGAGGATATTCCATCTACGTTTTGATCAAGGTAAAAACTTCTAGCGTAAAGAAGGGAAGGCTCAGTAGACGTGTAATATAAATCCCCGCTAGCCAATGAAACAGTTCGAGGCAAAGCAGTAGTATCTTATCAGTTAGAAGTTTCTTGGGTAAATTACCGGTATCACGTGACTTTTTTCAGCCTCGAACCCAGATTTGGAATATCCTCCATTGACTCAAAACATTTTCCTGGAAGTGATAACTTTAACTTCGTGGACAGAAAAATGCCACTCGAGCCCATACCAGACGTGTTTGGTCCTTGGTTGATGACATTAGTTGCGGAACAGTAAGAGACAATGGAGGATATTCCATCTACGTTATGATCACGTGGTCAAGGTAAAAACTTCTAGCGTAAAGAAGGGAAGGCTCCGTAGACGTAATGAAAAACCCTCGCCACACAGTGGAGTATTTGACCCAAAAACCTGGCCAAAAATGCAAAAATTAAAATTTCGCCAACAATTGTAAAAATCATATTTTTTAATAGCTAACTAACTGGTGCATCGATCTATGTCTATTTTAGGAGCCTGAGTTATATCCGGTGGCTCCTGGCCTCAGCTGAATAGGAAGTTTCTTTCTGAGATGACGTGGTTTTTTGTTGTTTTTTAGTATTGTTGTTATGTTTAAATATAATTTTTTTGTGGCTCAATGAATTGTTGAATTGATACTAAACAGGGCTTACGTGTTTAATAAAGGTCAGAGCTTAGTGTTAAACTATGTGTTAATTTAAATAGTTTCGTTTTTAATATAATAAAAAAACATTAAATGTGTAAAAGGGTTATTTTTAAAGCGTTTTTGGCTCTGATTTATACATATCGAAAGCTTTTTAAATATGTGCCGCGCTTTGCCCAGCCATGTTTGAATTATAATAGGATTAGCTATAGTCTTGAGTGTCAATTTCTGCAAAAAAATCTTCCGCATATTGTTGCGCTTTTTTTTATAAATTTTGTTTTCGGGATGACTATTTAAATGTTCTGTTTTGCGGCCACCGAATTGAAAAGATAAGATCTATATATTTACTGTCGTGTTGCAGGTTTTTAGCTCACAAGATATTACCGGAGAGCTTTTGCACCTATATATTCTGTCTCTATGTCTGTACATACGCACGCAACTCGATATCTTTTGATAGAAATATTCGATCGCTTTCAAATTGTATATACTTATTTATTGAAAAATGGTTCCATAATTAGTTCTTGAGGCTCATGTGTGTAACATAAGGAGAGAAAGGCGGGAATTAACCCTTTTGAGGGCGGTGTCCTTAAAAAGGCACACATAATTCTAATTCCAAAACTGAAAAGCGGCACCAAGAAAATTTAATTAAAAATTTAATTTTATAATGTACGTGAAAATAAGCAACTTCATATTTTCTAATAACTGCGTTTATGATCCAAAAAGAGCAAGCCATACAGTAGCGAGACCCTGCAACTTCTTCTTCCAAAAAGGTCTGATGGTAGTCCCGATAAAAGCCAAGAAGAGGGTGATGAAGAAGATGAAGATTTCTGAAGAATCATTTTGAAACTGGTAATATATTAAATACATTCAAAAACTAGCAATCTATACTATATAGACTCCAATTTACTGAACCTACTATTAAATATAACACTATTAAACATAAATTAAATGTAATAAGCATTATTAAGTGCAAATAATAAGTTTTATATATAGTAAAATTAAATACATTTAATTAAACATTAATAGTGAATAAGACAAACGTATCAACAATTACTTTCCTCTTAAAAACAGTAAATAGTTAAGGTTACAAGTCGCTTAACTTCCAAACTCCCTTTGGTAATGTTAAGACAATGAACATGTGATTTATTCGTATTTTTAAAATATCTACTTAGTAAATTATTATTTTAACTTCTTTTTTTTGTGCTCTTCTTAAATGATGACTCTTTTTTTTTCTTAATTGTCAAAATATTTGTAAAATGTATATTTATTATTATGTGAAGTGTTAAAATCTTACTTATACTTCGTCAGCTTTTAAGATATAAAATATTAAACTAAGCTATGGATTTGTATGTATACTTCATAGTATGCTGAAAGTTAGTTCAGTGAAACACATACCTCAGTTAAAAAGGTCCATTCAGCCGTTTCCGTGAATAAACGGAAATGTACTTAAGAACTTTTGTGCAGCCCTGTATAGGATCTATAGAATGTATCCACACCAAGTAATATTTTAAAAAAATTGTTCTATTTTAAAACGCCTATCACAACTACAAACGCAGTTCCAGTAATTATTGGTCATAGACTTCAATAGTTAAATTTATTCTTCAGCCATATTCTTTTGTTTGTTCCTGTAAATGAACGATATATTCTATGCACACCATATTCTACAATAAGTGCATTAGTACACCTTAGTGATGTATATAAATTTCAGCACGTTTAAAAGTGCTATGTCATTAAAATACAGAGAAAACGATTTCCCCCCATAGACCATAATGTAAGGGAATTCTTTTGGGTGTCTCTGTAAATGAACCGTAAAGGCTTCATAAGACTTCATTTACAATACCAAACATGTCATAGTGATACCCAATAACATCTAAGAATTTCAAATCAATCGGACTATATTTACATCGAAAAATATTTTTGACCAGGATTTCGGGTCAAATACTCCACTGTGCGCCAGCCAGTAAGACAGTTCATACAGAAAGTAGTAGTAGCCTCCCTTCTTATTAGTTAGAAGTTCTTTGGGTAAATTACCGGTATCACGTGACTTTTTCAGCCTCGAACCCAGATTTGGAATAAAGTCCATTGAGCTCTTTCGAAATCGGTCGTGTGGCGATGAGTTTCAAATGCAAAATATTGGTCATATCTTTATGAACGGACTTAAGATATGTGAGATATCTTGAGACAACTCTCTTTAAGACACATAGAAAGACGCTCTCTATTAAACAGTGACCAAATTACAAACCAAATTACAACCAAATTACAAAAAATATGGACGCGGTACTTGTGCCAGCAAATATGGTAACATCGTTTTTTGTAAAGTGGTATGAAAATAAAGTTGTGACACTAGCATCTACATTTCTGTCAGATAATGCGAAGGATATTGTTAAAAGATGAAGCAAAAAAGATTCTACTTATATTTATGTATTCATATTCAAGGCTGGAGTAGCACAGTTGAAGTTTATTCCAACAGAGCCAAAAATGTCCAGACCAGAAATCGAACCTGGATACTTGGCGTGCCGTGCCAATGCCTTACCTGTTAGGCTATCCGAACGATACCTGTCTGACATAATTCACTCTTTTTTGTTGGACTTGGCTGTGAACTGCAGCGCTAGTTTCATTCATCCGAGCTATAACTATAGCATTTACGGTGCCTCGCTATCTTACGTTCGATCGTAGGATGGGCGTTCCTGCACTCGATCGTAACTTGGTATTACGGTGCCTCAGCCAGGGGTGATTCTGTTCCGAATTTTCCGAAAAAATAAGGTAGTCATTTCCGAAAATTAAAAAAAATAGGTCATAAATTCGGACATAAACTATATCGCGAATTTCGACAAATGGTCGCCGAAAATAACGACTTTTGTCAAAAGATCGCAAATTTCGTCAAAAAATTGCGAAAAAACCGCAAATTTTGTCAAAGAATCGCGAAAAAACCGCAAATTTCGTCAAAGCATCGCGAAAAAACAGCAAAAATCGTCAAAGGATCGCGAAAAAACAGCAAAAATCGTCAAAGGATCGCGAAAAAACGGCAAATTTCGTCAAAAGATCGCGAAAGAACCGCAGATTTCTTGAAAACATCTCGAAAAAAGCAGCAAATTTCACCAAAATATCGCGAAAAAACGGCAAAACATCGCAAATTTCGTCAAAACATCGCCGATGTATTTCCCAAAATGTTATGTGAATTTCCGAAATTTTTTTCACTCAGAATCACCCCTAGCCTCAGCATAAGTCCTCCTGCAAGCAGCCAATCAGATGCCGCAGTTACATTTGTTGTGGTTGCGCGCGCATCCCCTTGCGCTTAATCTTACGACTGCTTCCAAGCTGTCGTAAGATCGCGAGGCACCGTAATGCCCTTTATGCTTTGTTTATATCGTAAGTCTCTAAGTTGATGTTAAGGCTGTTCTCAAATCCAAAGGGTTAACTTTCTGACATAAGTTTTAATTCATTTTTATTCGGAAGCGCCTGAAACTGGAACGTGTTGTTATTCAGAAACTATGTCATAGAACTGTTTTTTCCGTTTTCTTGTAAACGCAATAGATCTTTCAGAAAATGCTGTCAAAGTTGGCATTTTGAACCGAACTTCCGAACGAAAGAAGAAAATCCAGTCAATAAGGGGAGAAAAATGCCGTGTCACGTGATCAAAGTCGCTTATAACTCAATAGCTAATTTATTGATTAAAAAATGGAAAAAACAGTTCGATTCCAAATCGTCTCCATGGTTAGGCTTTCCAATTTTCTATATTTCCGTTAAAAATTGAATTTGTAAATGTGTCAAAACGTTTTGCGCTTGTTGAGCAGAGCAGTTGAGAACAGCCTTAAGTGAGGCACCGTCATAAACTTCTCATATAACTCTTATATAGACTTCTCTTCTTATCTTTAATCTGAGAGCACCGTAATCCCAGCCGTGGGGCATACACAAAAAGCTACACAAGGTTGAGAGAAGAACGCAGTACTATAAGGAAAGGGCAGCTGACGTCACTGTTGGTTGAATTACTGTTGGTCAGCAAGAACATAGATTAACATCCAAGATCGGACATTCCATAGAGCGTAATGGTAATTGCGATCGTAGCGTCCTTAGTGACAATGGAGAAGAAACTCCCCATCCTCGTAGTATGCTTATTATTGAGTATCTACCGTATTGTGATCTTTCTTTTTTTAATGTTGCATGTTTACGTTTTCGATAGAATCTTAAACCGATACATGAACATAGAATAGACATTCTATTTTATATATCTAATATCTATTCTATGTTCATGCACGGATATATGATTTTTTTTTTTTTTTTTTTTACATGATTAGTGAACGGTTTTAAGTGCAACGAATACTAGGTAAAGATTTCGTCTTGAATGCTATATATCAAAAGCAATTGTGTAATATAAAAATATACGAAATGTTGAACTCTACAAGTCCCAGAATATTTCATAATTATTCCCCTTAGGCAGGAAAATTTTTATAGCCCGTGTTTTATAAATTTATGAAGTTTAACGTATTAAACAATCGTTACAATAATCTTTTAAAATTTATGCATTTTCACTTCCTTACAGATAAAATAAAAATATTGTTTTTAATGTAAATAACGTACAATCAATTCAATAATGTTTATAATATTAACATATAAGAAATAATAATAATAATAATACAGATAAGGAAAAATTCCTTTCGACAAATTTTTAGAATTATATAAATCTAAAAGTTAAATAAAGGTACTGACATTACACTCAATAAAATTTTATTCGATCTGAATAAATTGACACAATACCTGAATTTGATTTTTTACAATTTAATCTTATAAACTTACATATTTGCATTCTTAACAGAATTTTCTGTGGCTTTCTTTTATATTATTAGTCTAAGTATCATTTTGTAAGTTAAAAACAGCTAAATAAATAAAGCAAGCATGAATAGAATATCGTCTGACACCTGCTTCGTTTTAGGAACGAATAGATATTCAAACCATAGAGGATAAACATATTTCTTCAACATAGGTAAATTTCGGAGGTTTGATAGTTCTTCCCCCTTGCCGATAGTGACGCTAGTACTGTTGCCATTACAGATTTTGCCGTAAATGCTACATTACACGTCTACCACTGAGCTGTACAATCATATGGAGAGCCAACTCACCGATCCACTTTCTGCCTCTACCGCATCACACTTTCAATGCGCGCAAGTAATGAGTGCTGCACTTTTCTTAATATTACAAGCATTTTTTAAAACTTTTTCGCATATTTTTTATCAATTTTGGTGTTTTCTACATCTTTTTGATATTTTTATGAGCAATACTTAATTTCTTCTTCATTTCTTTTCGTTGAGCTTACCTAAAACTTCATTTTTAACTTATATCAAATTAAAAAATTGCGATTAACTTAAATAAAATCTATAGTTTTTTCAATAAAAAATATATATCAGTGAAAATTGTAGCAACTTCGTCAAAATTTTAAAAGAAAATCCAATTTGAAAATATCTACCCCATACTACTCTATGGGAGGAAATCTACGTTTTGCCAAAAATTTTCATCGGAAAATCTTTGTCATTGTATTCACGGGCGGACCGCTGGATTCAATGTATCAGAATGGGGAGTTAGCCCTTCGTTCTATTGTCAAGCTCAGTGACGTCTACGGAGCGGAGCCTAACCTTCTTTACGCTAGAAGTTTTTACCTTGACCACGTGATCAAAATGGAGAATCAAATCCATGATCTGTTCCTGAATTCACTGAGCGTTATTATTCCATGAGCTCGCCGCGTGCATCTTGAACACACCCGATTATTCAAAATGGCCGCTCGCGTGAGAAGCAGAAGATGAACATGGAAATATTAGGAAGTAAAAATATATTCTACCAACCCCATCCTACGCACTCAACATTTTTAAAGGTAAGTTACACATACTTTTGGCCCATTTTATTAAATTAATTTTTGTGAAGGGGCCCGTTTTATTAAATACATTTTTGTGAAGGGGCCTATTTTATTAAATAGATTTTTGTGAAAGGGCCCTAATTAGGCCCCTGTATATATAATTTTAGCTGTGTTAAATGAAAAGTGGTGTTTATCAGTGGCGCCAACTTATATGGGCACATGGGACGCGAGCCCAATGTCAATTTGATTCATAATTTATTTTTTAATTATTATAGCTGAAATGAAATTTGGTTTTATTAATGTTTGAAAAATAGTAAGGGCATAAATTAGACTTACAGCAGCATTAAAAATGCCTTTAGTAGTTTAGTTAAATTTTTTACGAAAACAAATTTCCCGCATATTTTGCAAATTTTTTAATGTCTTGAATTGATAAAGCACTTAGGTGAGTAAAATGTATCCTTTTCTTGACATTTAGTTTTTTGCACTTTCAATAGTTTGCAATTCCAATCTTATTTAACATAAATATTAATGTATTTTTTAGGAAGAACTTATAAGAATATAATTTAAAGAATTATTTATAAAATTATAATAATTTAAAAATATACTTTGAAAAAAAAATTTTGAATTATATCCTGTAGTCATTCGCTCTTCCCCTCTTTCTCTCCACACACATACACACCAAGGGGAAAAAATTATGTATTATTCAAATTTTTTAAGGCCACCCAATAGTTTTGAAGAGTTGGCGGTACTGGTATTTATCTTCAAATATTATTCTGTAGGTATTTATTAAGAGAAAAGCAAAAATTTAACTGAAAATGACTTTTTTTTTTTTTTTTTACATAATATAGGAGAAAGTACCCAGTGTATGATAATCTAAGGTGGATTTGCACTTCAACATTTAATGGTAACTCTGCCCTTCAACTTAGGAAAATAAGGATTGCTGGAATATATCCCTAAGATCGCTTTCTTTTCAAAACTGTACTTGTTAAAAAAAATATAAGGCACAGATGTCATATTCGCCCCATATTGGCGCGATTTTTTTCTGACGCCAATGTCATATACGCAACATGTACTTTACTGGCGCCAAAAGTGTCGTTATTTTGCTTGATGTGGTAACCTGGATTATGTTGTTTATGCTGTTGATGTTATCGCCAAATTGGCAACCGAAAAAAATCGCGCCAATATGGGGCGAATATGACATCTGTGCCAAATATAAAAATGTTTTTCTAAAAAAAAAATCAAAATTTAAAATGTCACATCAACATACCCAGTTTTTGATAATCTGTATCCAGTGTTTGATAGGCATTTTAATATCTGTTAATTATCAGATTTTCTTTCATAATAACCATTTTAAAAGTAAATAACCAGTATATTTGGGTTACACAGTTGAATGGAACTTCAAGAAAAGGTTTTTTCAAAAATATTTCTTTTTATTAACTATTCAAACAATTATACACATAAGCCTGTACATACTGGTAGTGTCGCCTACTTTGAGCTTATGGCTGCACAAAATTATGATATAAACATAAAATCAATACAATATAATAAAAAGTAAAGAACTAATACAAATATTTTAATGAAAAGTTAGATATTTTCTGATCATTCATCTTTCAAATCACTTTCGATTCCAAATTATTCTATGTTAGACTCAGAGTCAATATCAGTTGCACAAATGTGGCAGATAAACTGGAGCTCATCTTCATCACTCTCATCAATTCCAAATGCCTCCAAATGTGTAAGGCATTCCAAAAATGTGTCTTTGGAATGCATTTGTAGTAAAATGTACTTTTACAATCATCACACTCTATCCAACGTCTCCGAATGTTTAAAATCAATTCAGAAGAATAACTCTTGCAGCAGATTTTACAGATCCACTCTCCTTCGTCGTTAAACATAAGTTTCTTCTTATAGTTGTTTTTTCTGTGTATGGAAACTTGACTGAAATGGAAAATTTCATGGCCTCTTCAAAATAACGCACTTTCTAAGATGAAAACCTGTCTAAATCAGAATATTTCCGCAATCTTTCGTAATTAAACTTGTAATGCTATAATGACATATCCTCTACAAATTTCAGTTTGTGTGGGGGGGAGGGGGGGGGGCTGCACTACCATCAGCCCACCAATTGGATACACCACTGGGTTCAGCAGTGTATGACATAAACCGACATGGTGTTAGCATATGACAGGGTGTTAGCAGCTCAACTTAAAGAATCCTGAATTTATATCAAAATTACAAAAAAAGACTGGAGGTAAAGTTAACATTTTTATGATTTTTTTTTTCATTGTAAACTATAAAATATATAACTAAGAAATTTTTTAAATACTGAAAATATTTTATAAATAGATACTCCAGATAGTTTCTAAATTTTCATTACCCAACAATAATTTTCTAATAACAATAATTGAAAAATAGTTCCAAAAATTCTTGAAATCAGAAAATTTCCTACGAGCAAACAGCCCTGGCAGGCCTATCATGAAACATAAAATTATGTTATTCTGTATTAATACTTTATCAGCTACAAAATTCTTTTATTTTAACAGTAAAATTAAAGGTCTCAATCACTGGAAAATTCAAAAGCCAATGTTTCAAATATATTATCAAACACTAGTTAAATTAGAAGTTTTCTAAACCAGTAATTGAATGTGCCCTCTCTGCTTTTAGGTTAGGGTTAGAAAGCAGAAACTTGGACCATAAGAAAAAAAGAAATAAAGCTCTACACAATAGTATGTCACATTATTGCCAGGCATGAAAGAGTTCCTCCTAAAGGAGGAATTCCACCTTTTTTAAGGCAAATTTGGACATTCTCTGGATTGATGCAAAAATGCAAAGAAAATATTAGAAGCATATGAGAAAGGGGGGGGGGGGTTGTCTAGAAAGCTTAATAATTAGAAATTTTGTCTACTCAAATCCTTGGAGTATTTTTCTGAATTGCTGTTAATCAAAGGCGAGCTTTTATAATAAGCACTTGAAAGTCATGTAAATTAAGTGCTTTAACTAGGGAAAGGAAGTTTCCATAAAGGTTTTTTTGGAATAGAATATTTTATTCTATGTATAAAACATTTTTGGATAATTTCAGTGATGCATTTTTGGAAATGTATTTCTGAAGTAAAGATCCATTTGGCGTGCATATATTTAGCATAGTTTTTTTTTTTTTAAATAAGTAAAGTCTTAGTCAAATCATTCAAAATAATACATTTATTTTGAAAAATTAATCTCTGTACTTCACATAAGTTCATCAGATACATTTGGATGGATTTATACTTTTAGCGGACTGTTTCCAGTATTCTTTTTTGATTTAATGAATTTATACATTTGTTATTTTTTTTTTCTTTTAATACTTTCTAAGTTACAAAAAGAAAATAACGATCCTATGTACAGTTGTAATTCATTTTATTGTATGAATATCTGTCAAAATGTGTCTAAAAAATAAGAGTTTGGCCTTATTGTATAGATGGAAAAAATTTTCCACCTTTTTTCCCATTGGAAAAAATTTTCCACCTTTTTTCCCATTTCCCACTTTCATGTCTGTATTGCCCAGTGATTAAAATGTCAAGGATAAAAATAGATATAACAAAACTTATCTCTCAGATTTCTTATAAGAACTGACTGCGGTGACTGCAAAACGCTAGACTAACTTTTCATTCCGAAACAATTTCTTAAAGAAGAAGAACAAAACTTAGTTGTAAATGAAGATAAAGGCATGAACTATTACAGGGAATGAAGAATATGCGATTCCATTGTCTGTAAACCTTATAATAAGTAATTTTGTTGAAAATTATCAAACACTGGGTGGCTATCAAACACTGGTTACTTTCCTTTATTATGCAATTTTTGAAATTTTTCAATTTTTAAGTTTATTGTGCAGCATTAGTTGAGAACATTGTGATTTTAAAATGAAAATTTAATATAGTCATAGGAACTGTGTTTGTTTACATACATTCTAATGAAAAAAAGGAAATGTGTAAAAATACATATTTGTTTACATACATTCTAATGGAAAAAAAGGAGATGTGTAAAAATACATATTTGTTTACATACATTTGAATGAAAAAAGTATTTGTGCAAAAAAACATACTTTATTGAAAAAGTCAGATTTTTTTTGGAAGGGTGGGGGGGGGGGGTGTCTTGGGAGTATTATTAATTTGAATTAAAAGGTATGTTGGGTAGAAAAGCAGGCATACAGGGCCCAACTTATGCTATGTAGGGTCAACCCCCCTCCCTTCTATCTATTCATAGTAAATTGTTTGTGAATGTAGAAGTGGCTATTACTAAACTTCAAACCTATTGTACCTATATATGCATAAATTTTGTATCGGGTACTATTCTCATCTGTAATACAGGGTATTACAAAAAGATGGTAACAACCAGAGTCAGATAATATAGACAAACACGTGAATGCCATTCGCAGAAAATTTTCAAAGTTTGCAGACAGTTTTGATGTTTTTTTTTTTCCCCCCATTATTAAAAAAAAAATTAAGACCCTGGGCAGAGAATTGGTGTGATGTATGTTACAGACTCTTGAGAACGTCTGCAGACTATTTTTCAACTGGAGAGAAAAAAAAAAGTTTTTAAAATTTTTAAGAAAGAGTCGCAATATTAAGGAATGGTTTGTCTAAAAAACAGTTGATAAACTGATGAGTAAGAGTTCATCTCTTGCATTCATGGCCTAATACCTTTTTTATTTTAACATTCATTTATTTGTATTTCAGTTATTTTATAGATTAATAAAATAAGTTTCGTTGAGCAATCATAAATTGATATTTTTATTAAATAAATTTTTTAATTTTTCATTAGTTTTTCTTTTATTCACTAGTTGTCTGTGTTAAGCATTATACATTTCTTGACTGAGTTTTAATAATGCTTGTAAATTAATATTTTTCTTTTAGAGGTGTTGCTTAGTGGCACTCCACTCACATATAACTTTTCATATTTGCTGTTAGCTGCGATATAGGACTTGGGAGGTTTTTTTGCAGAAAAGTTTTAAGAAATTATTAGAGTTTGTAGACAGTTTTACATTTTATCTAAGTCTGGTAACAACATTAACCCATTTGGGATGAGACCTCAGAATCCTTCATTATTCCCACCACACCAGTTATTTGTTATTGTAAATTTTGCCTTATTTAAACAAGACATTTTCTCGATTCAATTAGGAAAAACCGGTGATAAAAGATTAAAAATTCTGTAAAAGAAAAAATAAATACAAAAAATGATGGATTGGTTGACAGGAGTATTTGTTTGCTTATCTATGTATGATGCTATAAGGGATGGCCTCAAAAAATATTGAAAACAATAGAATAACTAAGTTGTTAGAATAAAATTTTAATAAAACTTTTCTATTTTTTTTTTCTTGCAAGGGTGGAGGGCATAGTTGGCAAGTTTTTGGCAGTGTGACAGTTTTTTAACCCATCATGTCAAAAACACATTTTTGACAGCAACTGACAAAAATTTTAAATTGAATTCAAAAACTGTTTAAAATTATTTTTGCAACAGCATTAAATTTACACTTTTTAGTTTTTGGCATTTGACTAAACTTTTTGAGAGTTTTAGACATTAAAAACCACATATACTGTATAAAACTCAAAACATGATATTGGTTCAGGGTCATTCTCCAAAAAAGGGTCTTATTTCAGTCCCAGCATTATTTTTTAAATTTTGCTTCATTTATTTGTATTTTTTTTTTTAATTTTTATGAATATTTAAAGAATAGAGAATCTTTTTATACAATATACTATTTAATTTTGTATCATAATATTAAGTAATGCATGTGAAACCTCACCTCCGTGGCCTGTCCCCATCCACATTTTTTAAAAATTCTTCTATTACAAAGTGGAATAAATTAAATGTTAAATAATATTTACTATGAATTCCTTTTTAAATGAATCTTGGCTAATCTAAAAATGGGTTTCAATAAATTAAATAATTTTTGCAAATGCATTTTTAAGTTAACAATTTGTTTGTCCCAAATGAAATTCTCAACTCTATTACTATCATGTTTTGCTTTAAACATTCATTCGCAGAGGACAGTACTGGTCAATGATTTGTATTAGAACAAAGGAAAAGAAGCCTCTTTGTTAGTTTTGTGGGGAAGAATTGCCATTTGCTCTCATTTTAAGTTTATTTTATTCAAATACAGTATGGAACCATTTATCCGGAAACCAGTTAACTGGAAAACCAGTTATCCGGAATGATATTTCTGATAGACTGATTTCAGAATCTTTGCAGAAAAAGGTGTCATACACTGCCAGTTTGACATAGGCTTTGCTTGAAACAATTGTATAATTTGGTGACAACATCTAGTATTTGAAATGAAAACATATTTAGTTGTATTTTAGATGTTTTAATTTTTATGCAGAGGAAACAGAAGAATTTTTGTTCCTAAGGGATTCCCATAAATTACCTTCTTTTAAACTCTGGTTAACTTTTGATCATTCTTGCATTGATTTTTAATCCAAGTAATCTAATAATTTAAAATCAGAAATAATACCACAACCACACATACTCCACAAAACTTATCAAATGGATGCTGCTTTAATGCACAACCAGTTAACCAGAAAAACCAGTTATCCGGAATACATCTGACCCCAAGCATTCCGGATAAATGGTTCTGTACTGTAAATAAAATTTCTTTATTTTGTCATTTGGGATACTCCACTCCATTACTGCCAGTGAAAGGTAAGCAATGTATTATATTTATTTATTTTACATCTGAATTTAAAAGGTATTGCAACACTTACAATCCCGCATAAATGGCATTAATTTCAATTCAAATATTTGCAAACAGTGCATCATTATATGAAATATCCTCACCTCCATTACTCTCACCTCCGTTACCTATACTAATCACGGAGGTGAGAAAGTGAAATGGAGGTGAGATTAAATTAAATGTGCGTACTTAAAATTAATAAAAATGAAAGTTAATTGTTTACTTAACAATTATTCAAGTAAAATTGTATAATAAAAGTTGATATAGATGATTTCTGTTTTCAGATTGTTTAAGTGTAGCCTAGAGAATTTACTTTAGTTGGTATCAAACATTTCACGGCTTTCACTAGCCATATTTTAATAATTTACCTCTATTGATTTAATCCTTAAAAATTCTTAACTCAAACCAAGCAAAAAAGTGTAAGAAGAAATAATGACTACTATTATAATTCAAAATTTTTTTAATAACTTATTATAGTTTTAAGATTCATCTGTGGGCAAAATGATTATTATAATTCAAATGTTTTTAAATAATTTGCTGTTTTGATATTCTAATAATGGGTATTAAATGACTGGCATAATTCAAGTTTTTAAATACTTTTATGTCTTAATATTCTGTGAATTTGGCAAAATAAAACATCGGGTAGCAATCATAGTTAGTAAGCTGTTACTTTGATAAATCCTGCATTTTTTTTTTTTTTTTTTATAATATGACAAAGAAGAGCATAATAGTGTATAAAAGGGAGAAAAAAATGTATTAATTAACAATCAGAAAAAGAAAGAGGGCATGCATAGACTATGTGATGAGATTAAAAATGACCCCATCTCCTCTACTTACGTCACCCTGCATTTACGCCGCCACATTGCAAAGAACATTTCCCTGATTAAGATGCACTTAGAATTTTTTTGAAGAGTTTTGGAAGAAATTTAACATCTCGGATGCAGTCACAATAATAAGGAATTCATGAGGTAAAGTTAAAAAAAAAAAAAAAAATAATAAATAAATAATAATAATAATAAAAAAGAGAGATGCTTAAGGATGGGATGGGCCGCACTTAGAAGCATCGAACATAAAGTGCTTAAGGCTGTTCTCAAATCCAAAAGGGCAAATTTGACATAAGTTTTAATTCATTTTTGTTCGGAAATGCATGAAACTAGCAGGTGTTATTGTTCAGAAACTGTCATCAAGTCGTTTTTTTCCAAATGCAATATATCTTTCATAAAATAGTGTCAAAGGGAGTATTTTGAACCAAATTTCCGCTCAAAAGAAGAATATCCACTCAAGAAATGGTGAAAAATGCATTTGTCACATGATCAAAATCGCTTATAACTTGATAGGTAATTATTTTGTCAAAATATGGAAAACAATTCGATTCCAAATCGCTTCCATAGTCAGGTCTTCTAAATTTATATCTTACCGTTAAAAAATGAATTTGTAAATGTGTCAAAACGTTTTGCGCTTGTTGAGCAGAGCAGTTGAGAATAGCCTTAAAAGGGTTGTTCCTCTTTTCCTTCACAGAGACTGAGAAAATATCTTAAACTTGAGATTCTGTATACCTCTTAATTGATGAAATCGTTGAAAATGGAAGTAAACTGAACTTAGACATTGGATGCTGAAAATGTTGTTGAACTCATAAATTCCCTTGATCCGGAATTAACCATAGACAAATTTATTGAATAAAAAAAAACAAATTACTGTCGGAAAATAGATAAATATTTTGAGCTTAGAGGGAAGGGAGAGGATTATGATGGTTGCAAAATTAACCAAAGGACTAAACCTTATTGAAGCTGGAATGATGGTTCTTGAAAATATTGATTCAGACGAAAAAAGTGTAGCAAGGACTAGAAAAAGCTTAGAAAACTCACTCTGATGTTATAAAGAACTTCTAATAGTAAAAAGAAAAAAATGTCGATTCAAACTTCATTACAAGATTTTTTTCACATGCTAAAAGACTCAAACGGAACAATGTAGAAGGACAATAAATTGTAAGTTAACAACTTATTGATTTATCCCAAATTCTTGTATCGCAAACACATTTTTTACTAATGTTAAATGTATGTAACATAATCCCTAAATTCAATAGAATATGTTCATTAGATTTTGGGGGAATTTTATTACTTATCCTTTTATAATCATCTAAATGTACCTCGACTTACTTCGTTTTCGACTTATGTCGCTAGTCTTGAAACGTATTTCTGATGTAAGTCTCAGTACTGTATATAAAAATTTATGTTAAAAATTAACTGCACTGTTAAGACTAAAGTGCATAAAAATAATTTTTCTCATAATATAATCTTGTTTAAGAATTTTTTTCTCATATTTTTTTGTTTAATTTTACTTTATGAGCATAAAATGTTCATTTTTTGTATTCATTTCTAATAAATTCTTTGTATTATTATTCAGCATTTCTCCTTTAATTAAAATTTTTTTACACCTTTTTTCACTAGACAAACATAACTGTAGCATATAAATTACTGTAATAAAGATTTCTTTGTTAATTTTAGGAATTGTTGGTTACTTTTAATAAATATATACGTTTATTAAATATAAATCTCCACTCCGTTACCAAAGACTCACCTCCGTTACCAGTAAATTTTTAAAATATTTTTTATTAAATAAATAAAATGAATTGAACAAACCATATCTTTTAGTGTTCTTCAGTTCGTTATAAAATCCAGGAAAAAAAATTAAATAAAATAAAGTTTTTTAAATTAAAAAAATAATAATGAAATATGCCCTTTTTTGAAGAAATGACCCTTCAACTAGTTGCTTAGAAAATAAAAAATAATTGTCAGCTAAAGCTATAAATATTAGGATAAAAAATAATTAAAAGTATCGTTACATTAAAATATAAACTAATCCTACTATTCAGGGTATGAAAAAATCATGATTTTTTTTTTTTTAAATAAAAAAAATCTTTTTTAAAATTTAAATCAGGATTTTTTTGATTAAAATTAACTAACGACATGATTTTAAACTTTGAAGGTTATAACATGCCATGTTCAATTGTCTTATAAATACAATTTAGATAGACACTTGAAAATAGTATTTCAAAATTTATGTATATAAATCTTTATACTTGATTTATACTTTTTTGTATAATGATTACATCACTTACCTTAAGGCTCCTGTCCCTGCCTGCGAAGACACTCACGAGCTAATGCTAATCCTATGGGGGAGGGATTTTTCTAATATCTCTTTTGTATTTCGACATTTTTAAATAATTTTTTTTTGCATTGGATAGCCAGAGTTGTATAATATGGACGCACGTGCAAACGCTGTGCGTGGAAAATTTTCCGAAAAATTCGAGACTTTGCGGAAAAAAGTTACAAAAAGAAAAACGTATGTTTTGTTTTTGTACAGAAGTGGGTTTAGAGATGATTTTGGCTGAATTAAAATCAAAAGAGTGATTCATCTCCCAGCAATGTTTAGCAATTGAAGATTTATTGGTTTCCTGTCTTTGAATATACTGTTGTTCTTTAATACGAAATTTTAAACCCCGTTTGGTCTGTCCAATGTAGGAAAGTCCGCACTGGCAATTAATACTATAGATACACCATGAGTTGTATAACTCAATAGGGTCTTTGAATTTCGAGAGGGTGAGCTTATTCATAGGGGTAAAAATTATTCTGAAGTCATGCTGTCTAAGAATTTTGGCAACAGGAAAGCTGGATTTAGGAAAGAAAGGTAACACAATGGTGCTGCTGGAGAGAGAAGAGGACTGATTTGAGTTAGTGGGACGTGGTTGCTGTAGTTTACGTAAAGCAGTATCGATAATAGAAGGGCTGTAACCTCTGTCAATCACAATAACTCTAAGATATTGAATTTCACTATTAAGTGAGTGAGAATCAGAACAAAGTTGAATGGCACGATTTATGAAAGTAAAGAAGGCTGCCATTTTCTGGCTGGGAGGATGACAAGAGCGAGCATGGGGGGGACAAACTGCAAAACTTTTTCAATAGACTGAAGTAGAGAAACCGTCCACAGTACGTGTGACAAGGGTATCCAGAAACAGGAGAGAACCGTTATTTTCAGTTTCATAAGTGAATTGTATATTGTTATCGATTGAGTTCATAATGCTAACGATATTATCAATATTGTGAAGAGAGGTGTCAATTAAAGTGAAAGTATCATCAACATAGCGAGTCCAGAACGGGAACGAGAACTGATTAAAAAGTGAGCATTCAAAATAATGCATATAGATGTCTGCGAGAATAGGTGACAAGGGTGAACCCATGGCTAACCCGTCAGATTGTTGGTAGTAATTGCCCTGAAATGAAAAAAATTGTTCCTGAAATTTTTTATTCTGGCATTTTTAACGTTGCTTTTAAAAATGTACATATCATTCTGCGCCATGTAGCATCTTAATAATTGTTTAAGGATTGGGTTGTTTCTAAATGCATGGACAAAATAATTGAAAAGAATTCACCTTTGTATCATTGATTTTTGCTTTATTATTTTTAAAGTAAAATGATTATTCTTTAATTAATATTAATTATTTTTTCATTTAAATAAAAGTTATTTTAAACTATAATTTTTAGTTCATATCGTCAAAATAATATAACACGTAATTTTATTAAACATTAAATTAATTTGCGGAAATTTTTTGACCTAATATTTATGTGCGCAGAAAGTTTGTTTTTGTACCAGTCTGTGGGTAGCCGAGGTCCATTTCTATATCGCACCTTTTTTACTTTTTCGATTTTGGTTGCAGATTTTTTTTAGGACACTTTCATTTTCAGAACCGGTTTTGAAAGTGAAAGTTTTTGGAGTTTTTTGCTGTGCATTTTTTCAAACAGTGCCAACTATGTTTAATTACTTACTTGTTATGATTCTATTATACATGTAAGATAAAATTTCAATTAAATTTAGATTTTCAGACAGCTTTGCATAAAAATTAAAAATGATTTGAAAGAACTGCAAGACCCAACCACTCAACCCTCACCAAATTAATATAATCCAAAGAACTTATATTTTTAATTTTTTATGACTACAAATGAAAAAATGACTATAGTATAAGTTATAATTCATTTTTTTAATAGTACACAAATAATGTGTTCATAATGTATTATGTATTTTTGCAGTTGTGGCTGTATTTAATACTTCAATTTTATTTATATGCAGAGTGTCTAAAGAAAAAAAGTTTTCTTATTCAGGCAGGTACAGACTAAAAATGCCTCCTTTATCATTTTCTGATTTTCATCGTATCTGTTATCTTAAGTTGTACCGTGTACCCTTTAATTTCAAAAATTGGGATTTTTGAGTGTAAAACGAAATGAAATATTAAATGCAGTTCAACTGGAAAAATACTTAATACATTATAAACATTTTAAAGCAACTGTTATAAAATTTTTTTGATAAATTATATGGACCTTCATGAATAATATATATAATACTAGCTAAAGTACACGGCATTGCATGGAATTTTAAGAATGTTTGTTTTGAAAAATCAAGGATTGCGTGTTAATTTACGTAATTTTCACCTTTTTTTTTTTTCCTACATTTAATCCGGACGACAGATTACCTACTTACTTAGTAAGTATAATCTGTGATCTAGATTGAGACCGAGATTAAAACATTTTGATGAAAATTTGTTTCTGAGTATTTTGTTATTTAAATAATATTTACATGATTAAAAAAAAAATGGCAAATACAAAAATTCTATGAATTTTATTTAAAAAAAAATCTGAAACCTTTATTTCAGTTCTTCACTAAGTACGAGCTCTAGGAACCTAAACCTTTGTGGAAATTCTAATATACATGCATACACAAGAGTATATATGGAATATACTTAAAAATGGCAAAAACAAATTCAGAGAACCTCAAAATGTTAAAATGCCAATTACCTTATTCTTATCGAACTTATACTCTGGTTTATCATGTTTCAATGCATTTTTTCAAACTCATATGACGTTATATATTTACCTGCTGATGTCCATTACATTTTCAATGTGACATAATATTAACTTCTTTTTTAAATTCGTCAAACTATTTATTTAATTTTTCACAATGAAATCTTGCAATAGAAAAGTAATTGTTGTGATAAGAATTTTATTGTGGATTTTTAATTGTTAGCAACTGCTATAACGTAAAATATTTAAATTTGATAGAACTTTCTGTTAAATTGGTGATGTTTTATTAATTAAAAATTAACTATAAATTATTTAGATTCCGGATTACTTTAGTTGCCTCGTCCGTGTTTTAATACACATATGTAACATTTCACAATCCTGTCTTCCAAACTGTCGATTTGTATAGAATTACAGACAGACAAATTTTCATTTTTACATATTAGATAATGTAGTGTTCACTCTAGAAAAAAAAGGGCAGGGTGCTAGCCACAAAAAGGTCACAGTTGAAGCTGAAAAAGGGCATTGTTTCTTCAGAAAGTATAGGTCTTCGAAACCGATATAAGAATTATACATTACTACAAACTCATCATTGTTTATATGCACATTTAGTAACAGATTAGATTTTTTTTTAAATTGATATTTCAAAGATCTAATAAGTAATTTTGTTTCACATAAAAAACTTTAAAATTATTAGCCCCATAAACTAGCAGTTTTAAGGGTAAAGCAGAAATTTTAAGGGATAGGGATAGGAAAATTTAGATGGGTGACCAATTATTATTAAAGTAAATCGCTAAATATAATTTAAAGATCATAAGCTTTGTGAGCTGTGGGGGTGGGGGGTGGAGAGACAAAAGCATTTTTTATGGGGGGGGGAGGAGGTTGATTATATAATGGATTATTTATCATTACTAAAAATTTAACAATTAGGACAGAAAAATATTTAAAAAAGAGCCTTTAAATTTGGTGTGTTTGATAAGAGGGAGAAGCAGAATTTGGATGATTGATTATTTATTGTCACAATGAAGTGACAGAGTTGCAAGTAAAATAAATTAGTTTTAAAGATTTTAGCCTTCGGAGAAGGAGTGGGTGGTAAAAGGGAAGAAGAGGTGATTAGATTGAATGACTGATTATTTATACTTTACATTTATTACAATACTTTATATTTATACTTTATATATGTTTTTGTCTTTTTTTACTTTATACTAAAATTTACAATTAGAATAGAAAAAATTATAACATTTTAATTCAAATTCTTTTATAATAAAATAACAAACAAAACAGAAAAAGGAATAAAGCAAATAATTTTAAATATGATATTTAACTGAACTGTGTGGCTGATTAATCCTTTATGCCCTGATGGTACTTTAAAGTACCATTAAAATAAATTTAATAGATCGATTAATAGTAATACCATTTAGAATGAGTTATAGATACTTTCTCTTGTTCCAAAAACATTATTGGTTGCCCAAAATAAAAACATTTTTTAATGGATGATTTTTCTTTTGTCTTTGCATCTTCCCAGATTTTTTTGACATTTAAAGATTGGGGATTAAAAGTTTCAATTCGGATATATTTCTATTGTAAGAACATTATATTTGTACATTTCCTAATTGTACAGCATAGTAAAAAAAAAAAAAAAAAAAAATTAAATAAAAGATTTGAGTGGAGTTATAAATATTGCACAAAATCCCTATAAATTCAAATTTAATTATTTTTTATTGGCAAAATCTTTCTAAAATTTATTAAATGATTGTGTAAATCTTCTAATGTAGTTTAAAAAATTCGCGAAAAAGGCTGTAAAAGATGAAATTTTTACCAATTCATAATTTGGGACATAAAGGGTTAAAAGGAGGAAACTAAATTTCAGAAGGGGGCGGGGGGGGGGGGGGGGGGTAGATACATTTAAAAAAAAAAAAAATCAGAAATCTGCTAAAATGTGGAAGATTGTATCCCAGATTAAGAAATAATGGGAAAATATAAGCGAGGATTTATTGCATAAAAATATGGACTAGAAATTACCAAAAATTTTTTTAATACAGCTTATCATAAATATGAATTCAATACCATTCCTAAATGTGTTTTTACTTGTTTAACTGGCTGACTCGTCCGACGTTGCCCGAACCTGTATAAAAATCGCTGCACAAATTTCAAATAAACCTTATTGAAAAGAGAACAAAATTTACTATATTGGGCTAAAAGTTTAAAACAGGTTTTTTTCTTTTACTAGTGTGGGAAAATCGCCGTGAAACTTAAAAAGCCCGCAAAAAATTGATTAAAAAATCACATATGCAAAATTTAGTACAGTAGGCTGAAACACTGCAACCGGAATTTTTCACAAATGTAAAAATATCCGTGTTTAACATGAAAAATTACTTAAAATTCAGAAATCACGGAAGATATAATGTACTATATTATGCTAAATGTTTAAACCGAATTCTTATTACAAATGTAAAAAAAAAAAAAAAGTTCGCGGAATGCAAAGTACTAAAAATTGTAGTGAAAATAACAATAAAAATCGAAAAACTTAAAATCGCAGAGGACAAAAGTTAGCATGTTCGGCAGTTTGAAATCTAATTCTTTTTCTGAGTGTAAAAAAATCGCAGCTGAACGCGAAAAAACAGTAAAATCGCATTTAAAATTACTAAAAAATTAAAAATCGTGCAGGACAAAATTTACTATATTAGGTTAAAAGTTTAAAACCAAATTACTTTTAAAGAATGCGAAAAAAATCAAAAGCGCTGCAAATCGCTAAAAAATTCAGAAGAGAACTGAATACAGTCAAACCTCGTTAACATGAACCTCAAGGGGAATTAAATTTTTGTTCATGTTATCTGTAGTTCATGCTATCAGTAACAAAAAATCCAGATAAAAAATCTTGAGAAAAATACATATGAGACTGGGGGCTAATGGGACATGGGAGCTAACGGAACAACAGGGTTTTCTCGTAAAATATGACTCTCAAAATTTGTCAGTAAATGTAATTTCCAGTGTTACACAAGAACACATAACACTTATTTTGATTTTAATAATTGAACTTTTAGTTATATATTTTTTTATTCATTAACAGAAAACTGTTAGAAATAATAGTGTAAAAAAAAAAAAAAAAAAAAAAAAAAAAAACTACACTGTACATGTGAATGCCCTTGTAAAAGAAGTAATAAAAAAGAATAAAAGACTGAACACATGCTATCTTTCATATGAAATTTTCCACATGTGAAGAAAGATTATTCTGTTTAGGTAGTAACCTTCCCTATTCCTGGTGGCACATATTGTATTGTCCAAAATAGTGCTAGTTTTCATCGCTATAAAGAATAATCCTCTTCATGAAGCTCTAAAGAATAACCCATTGTTCCCTAGGCAAAAGAAAGCTTTCACACTTTTTTAGGCATTTTTGTTCTCTCATGGGGATCTGTTCATATTAAGCGAAATTTCATCTTAAACGGAGAAAAAACACTACAATCCGTATTCATTTTGACAGGGACAGTGGGAACTGTTCGTGTTAAAAGTAATTCACGTTAACGAGGTTCGATTGTATACCATATTTGGTAAAAGTTTGAAATTCAATTCCTTTTACGAATGTTAAAAAATCGCCACTGAATTCGAAAAAAAGCTGAAAATCTCAGGAGAAATCACATTAAAAATAGCTAAAAATTCAAAAATCGCAGAGAAAAATATTATAGTGTGCTAAAAGTTTGAAAGAATGTTTGAAAGTCTTTTATGAAGATTTAAAAAAAAAAAAAAAAATGTTGCAAAATGCGAAAAAGCAGTTAAAATCGCATTAAAAATCTAATTCAAAATTACTAAGAATTCAAAAATCGTGGAAGACTAAATTTACTTATTAGGCTGAAAATTTTAAGTTGAATTCCTTTTACCAGTGTCAAAAAAAAAAAAAAAAAATCCCCCGTGGATCACGGAAAAACATTAATCATCGCATTAAAAAATTCATGAAAAATTCACATAATAGAAAATACACTAAAAAAACAGTAAAATCTGCATGCTTCTGAATTTTCATTAAATTATAACCATTGAAATTTTAAACTACCTCTGCCATTAAAACAAAATAATAATAATAAAAATATTGGTCAATATTTAGCAGAAAGAAAAATAACTTATCTTTGTTTTAAGAAGTATTTGGTCTTGCAGTTTTTGCTGACATCCTTCTTTTCTCTTCCTTTATTCTTATACCTACCTCTTAGCACAAGGAATTTTAACTTTTTATTATCAGCAAAACACGCACAGAATTTGCCAGAGGTAAAACTATGCTCACTCCTGCTTGAAACTGAACTTTTCAGTGTAGCCGCCTCCAGCCCCTCCTCTGACGTCTCATTCATTTAAAAAACATCTATTGTTGTACATATAAGATACTGTATAAGGGGGGGGGGCAGACTTGGAGACAATTACCCCTCCCCCTTTACCGAAATATTGCCCATCCCAATACATATAACTAATTAAATAGGAACTTTTCTGGGGGCATTCTCTATTCAGGAATACGGGGAGTCACTTTCCCTGGAGCTCTTTCACTGGATAAGAACCAACTGATTAGGAAAAAGAAATAAACCTGAGGAACGAGAGAGGTGAAAAAAAAACCAAACTCTGTAACATAGGACCAGTAATATCCCTTCTCGCCTTCGCCGGAATTTCGATTTATTTTTAGCCTTCCAGATAGATGTATAAAAATTATTTTACTAGGATTTTTTTTTTTTTAATATATAGACTTAATAAACATTGAAATTATTTATAATGCTTAATAATCGTTTAAACTATGTACAAAGCTGCAAAAAAATACCTAGATTCATACAACTCATAAATTTTGTGCACGTACAAATATTGGCAAGTTGCAAAAACGTGCCGGCTGCATACGGGGATTCACAGATTAAAAGAACTTTTGTATAATTCTTGAAATTAATGAATTTTTTTTTCAGTTTTGATCTGCATTCGACCCTGCCCTTGTGTATTTTGTATAGAGGGACCCCCGACATGTCGAGATGGATTTTTTTATTTATTTATTATACAAAGGACTGTTTTAAAGAGGAAACCTGTGTTAGAGGTCTGCAGAGGCCGGGTTCGGTAGGGTCAGGTGGGGGAAGGTGGTGGGATGGGGGAAAGTGGTGGTAATCTAAAAAAATGCACTTTTTTCACAATGAATGTACATATTTTTACTTTTTTTTCAATTAATACATAATTGAAGTTTGTGACAAATATTTCTATTAAGATTTGTAAATCTGTCAACAAGTTTACTGTTGTTTATCTTCTTGTTTACATATATGTGCAGTTTCTTCTTAACACATGGCATTGATAAACTTTGTTCTTGATCCTTTCTCACTTGAAAAAATTAGTATATTTTGATACATTTCAGTAGAAGAACTTCTTAAAAACAGATTCATGCATCAAGGTAAGAATTATTTTATTATTTCAATTTTTTATGATTTTTCTTCTGAGGTGGGGGAAAGTGGTGGTATAGTTAGGCTTAGCTCAATGTTGTATGATGATTCAATTTTAGACTGTAGATGTGATTAATTTTTAAAAATGGGCTGTAATAAAAGTATTAATCTAAAAAAATAGGCTTTATTTATAAATTTTAATCTTAATATGATCATACAATTAAATTAAGTTATTTTTTACATAGGGTCAGGTGGGGTAAAGTGGGCCCATGGGGTAAAGTGGGGGTATATTGAAAAAAACCTATTTTCTCTTTTAAATTAAGATATTTTGTTAATTCTTTTTTAGAGACATATATTGAGATTATGGCAACTATTCTTATTTTAGTTTTAGAAACTGGAAACAAATTTAATGTTTACAAACTATCTTGTTTATGCTCATTGCATACCGTCAAAAAGTCGATCAGCTAAAATAATCGCCCAAGTGATAAAAATTAATACATTATATCACATAAAGCATTTGAATAAGTCACCATTGGGGAACTATTAGACTTTTCTTACTATTTGGTGGTGAAGATTATAGAGTTCAGCAATATATGCTACATACTAAGTGAACCTAATTTTGATAGCCATGGACATTATTTCTTTAATTAAATAATCTGAAAAATATTTTTTTTGTGCATTTGTACCTTTAAAAATAATTAAGATACATTTATTTCAGTGTATTTTTATTTAAAAAACAATATTTACACATTTTTATTTAAATATACACTAATTTTGGAACTACCCCCACTTTCCCCCACCATGGGGTAAAGTGGTGGTATCAAAACATGCTCTTTTAAAAATGTATCACTGTCAGAAAACAATCGAATAAAATTGAGTGGTTATGCTTCATGTTTAATCTATATGAATCCAATGTATAGAAAATGCATCAAAAGTTTCATTAAAATAAATTTAATAGTTTGATTTTAGGGCCTTTTCTAAAAAAAGCTTGATTTTACCACCACTTTCCCCCACCTGACCCTATATGTTTTCATTCACGACACTTGTACCTGGTCTTCACTCTTTTCGGGCCGGGCCTGACTTTCACTTTCTTCGGGCCGGGCCTAGTCACTACTCTTTCTGTGCAGAGCTGGGCTCGGGCCTTACTTTTTTCTGAAGGATCGACCCGGGCCAAACCTATTTTTCCCGAGCCGGGACTGGCTTCATTCTCCTTATGTTGCACAGCCGAAATTTTGAATTGCGTGGTGCATGCAAAAATCAGTAAAATTTGGCCCGTTACAAAAGTTTTCCCAAAAAATGTACGTATTTTTAAATCGCTACTATTCAACAATTAAAATTTAAACTTTATTCATTTCAAAGAATAGTAGATTTCTAGGCAATAAAATTAAAATACAGTAAAATCTGAAACTAACCTGCCTATGACGGAATCCTTTCTTAAACGGAAAAATGTGTTGATCCATGGAAAATGAATATAATAATATGTGAGAAAAGAATATAATACATTTACACCTGCTAATAAGGGAATTTGTCTATAACACATTTATATATTTTTCCCCTATGCAATACCGTTTTAGGAGATTTTACTGTATAGCCTTTTTTAGATTTTTAATTCTCCAATACATGGAATACGGATTAAAGGTATTAATGATCACTGAAGCATTTATATACAAAATAAATTCAATAAAAAATAAATATCGCAGCTAAGGCGCTTCTTTAAAAATAAAGATTATAATAAGTATTTTTGGTCAGAACTCGTACGAATCAATTTTAACTATAGCAAGGTAAAATTTCATGTTCTGTAGAAATTCAGTCAGGCCGGTCTTGTACAGAGATCCGTCGTCCTAATCGTTCGGAGTTTTTTGTGTTTTTCTTAGAACCTTGGATTTCCTTGCAGAAATACGGGTTAAGTTCCCTTAAAAAGACCACACAGAGGACATGCCCCCTCGGGCCCATATCCCTCGTGTAAATAATTGACCGTCATAATCAACACCAACACCTCGGGTCGAGGCTTTAACTATTTTCCGTGCCGGGTCGTTTCTCGGTCCAAACTCTTAGCTTTTATACCGGGAAGAGCCAATAATTTTTTCATATGGGCATGGCCGAACTTTAAGTTTTATACCCGCCATAATTTTTTTTTGTACTGGCAGGGCAGAGGGGGGCATGTGCCCCGGGCGCCAGAATGAAGGGGTGCCAAATGAAGGATTATACCTTTGGAATGGATCCTTTTCTTCAGATGGACTCATGGCTTCCATTATTATGAATCAGACATTATAAATGAAGTGTCAGGTGAAGATGAAAGAGCAGTCGTAAAAAGTTAGAATTCTGATTTTCTGGTCAGAATAGGAAAAAAAAAAATGGCCATAATTTTTTTTTAATAATTATGGCCATTTTTTTCCCCCCCATTCTTGATAGAGATACCAAACACTGGTTTTCTCATCGCCTCCTATTTCCTATTTACCATAATTTCATCCCACAATCATCATTTTTTATTTACAAATTCATATTTTATTTTTTATTTATTACTTCATTATAATATCTCATAATATCAGTAATAAATGATTCTAAAACTTAACTTACCTTTTTACTTCATTTCCGGACTTTATCTATCAGTTTTACATAATGTATTAGTCCTGTAACGTCAATAGCTATTTCTATCTTTTTCCGTTCACGGACTCCATTTTCTTTGCAACCTACATCGGCAAAACCACGTTCCAAAGTGATTACGTTTTTCCGTAACGATATTTTTCCTGCCAGATGGCGACTGACAATATTGTATCTATTATCGAATTTATCATCGAATCTAGCATTTGCATCGATTCAATGCCGTTCCATGATTGGCCCGTTTTGTGGTCTTTGCTCCGAAACGATGATTTCAATCCTAGCCATTTCATATAAATAAAGGTTCCGGACATAATTAGTTTGCATTTTTATCTTCCTTGAAATGGAAGTAAGTTCTCTCGATACTGAGTGTTGGCTGGTCCAACATTCTGGATGTATTAATTAACATACTTATTAGTTTGTTTTAACTATGAGTTTATTTTTAAATAATTTTAAATCTTAAAGTAATGTTTGTAAAATGTATCTTCAAGTCTTCTGCAAACCGCCATTGTTATGGTGTGTTTTTATATGTACAAGAATAACTGCTGTGATAAATCTTCATATTGATTACTTGCTGTATCATCACCTTGTGTCATCAAAGTAAAATAAACTCTTTTCGTTAATTCCATTATTATACATTTGTTTTATTATCCTAGTTAAGAGATCGTTTTTTATATATGCTCATTTAAATATTTCACTTCCAATATGTCCTATTTACCAGCCTTTACCTCCACTGGGTTTTTTCTGCATGTTTAAATAGACTCTGTTACGTATATAAACCACAAAGGTTATATTACGTCCATGAATTCTGACCAGAAAATCAGAGTTCTAACTTTTTACAGCTCCTCTTTCATCTTCACCTGACATTTCATTTATAATGTCTGTTTCATAATAGAAGCCATCAGGCCATCAAAAGAAAATAACTCTGTTAAAGCAGAAATTCGGTTAAGCGGGACTTGGATACTCTGAACTCTACTGTATATTTCATTTTAAAATGATTTTTAGAATATTTTTGTTGGTGTTCAGAGGGGGGTCATGACCTCCGTGAACTCCCCCTTGGATCCGCCATTGTAGATTAAATACTTCAGTATCATATATTTTATGATTACATATTTTAAATTTTAAAATAAGTCGTCTATTAGAAAATTAGTAAAATTCTCTTTGTAAATATTACTTTGCAGAAGAGGAGAGGGGAGGGGGAGGACGCCAAAATCCATGTTTGCTCCCGGGTGCAAAAAAGGCTAGTTTCGACCCTGGTACGGGCCGGATTCCGGCCGAAATTTTTTTCTACGGGTTGGGCCGGTCCTGGAACTGCAAATTTTGGCTCATGCAAACACTAATCCGGCATCACCAAGTGTATGTTATAAATGCACAAATTGAAAATAAAGAGAAGTTGCTAATTAATTACGATAAAATTGCTGACATATC